>SNQJ01S0034401.1:48641-83284 GCA_010110895.2 Picea sitchensis | reverse complement strand
TGTCTAACACATAATTAGCCAATGCATCTTTCAATGTATTTAGACATCTAGGAATGTGTTGATATTAAATGTAATCAAAATGATGTTCCAAGAGGCAAATTCGTAAATATACCCTTAACAGAGTAGGACTTCAGATAGAATAAACGTTACGCAATTGTAGTACCACTAAATTTGAATCAAGTCGTACAATAAGATGAAGGATTCCAAGTCAAAAACGTCAGTTAAAAACTCAATAACTGCACTGTATTCCGCGATATTGTTAGTTGCACAACCAAGGAAAACACCATGTAGACTAATTAATTCATCAGTAGGTGCATAGATTTCCCAAGCAGCAGACACTAAGTTTTGATTATTGCGACTAGCACCATTAGTGAAGCCAATGTAGGGTAGCGAAGACACCAACATCTAGAAACCAAGCACAATGCAAGGTAAGCAACCGAAATATGGAACCAAAAACGAAAAAGCACACAAAAGTATGATACATAAAAATACACAGCACTCATGTAAAAATGATTTAAGCATAGTACTTCTTCAAGTAAATCCCATTTCTGGGTTCGCTCAAAGGAATTCCATCATAATCTACCAGCTCATAAGCCCCTTTCTCCAACACTTGTTTCACAATATAAGGACCCCGCCACATAGGCTCGAATTTACCGGCCCCTAGAAAATCATGATCTTGGTCTTAAACAAGAACTAGATCACCTTCAGAAAAAACATGTGGTTTGACATGCTTGTCATATTGAGATTTGATGCACTTTTTCTGAGTTTCAATTACTACGGCAACATCATGATGATTTTATTCTAATTGCATCAAATACAAAAGATGTTCATCTTCAATTGAGGTGTTAGGGAGAAGTTCGACAGCTAGTTTCAAAGATGGGATTTCACATTCAATCGACAAAATTGCTTCAATACCATATACTAACTGGAAAGGTGTGAATCCCATGGAAGACTTAACGAATGTTTGATAGGCCCAAAATGATGAGAACAACATCATGTGCCAATTTGACTTATGAATTCCTACCATTCGTCGAAGAATAGTAGTGAGAACTTTGTTAATTTCTTCAACCTGGCCATTGGCCTGTGAATAATAGGGGGTTGAGTTTTCATGTTGAAGACCCTACTTCTCAGTAAGTTTAGACATCATGAAATTGTGGAAATGACTATCGTGATCAGTAATGATGGCTTGAGGGACACCAAATCTAGTAATGATATGATTGAATATGAATAGCGTCGCAGTTTTCCCAGTATTATCAAATGTAGGCATCGCCTTGACCCATTTAATGAAATAATCCATAGCTACAATAATGTATCCATGCCCCCCAACCGAGTGAGGGTTACATATCATGAATTCAATACCTAATTTAGCAAATGGAACGACGGAAACTACAGGGTGAAGAGGAGCAAGGTGAGATCTGATCTTATTATTGTAGGTTTGAAAAGCGTGGAATTTCTGGATGGTATTAATGCAATCCTTAAACAACGAAAGCCAAAAATAACTATCTTGTAAGATATTTTGGGCAGTGGCATACCTAGACATATGACCGCCACATGCTCTAGAGTGAGAGTCATTCAAAGCTTTCTCAACTTCATCGTAGGTGAGACATCGTCGAAATATGGAATCAATACCACGCCGGTAAGGGATGTCACCAAGGATAATGTATTGATGAGCTCGATACCAGATACAACGATGATCTGTACTAGAAAGATCGGGCTGGAAAGTTTGAGTTTGGAGATATATGATAATATCTATGTACCATATGTCATCAGAACTGATCAGAAAGAGGGATTCTTCTGGTCAGGAATCCTCTGCCACAGTTTCTATCTCAGTAGAGAGAAGGTCGCATATCAATTTGGAAAAAACCAAAGACTTCTTTGACTTGGCGTGTTGAAAATCCAAATCAAACTCCTGGAGAATAACTATCCATTTAGAGTACTTTCCCCCCAGCAATTTTCGAGTAAGGATATGTTGCATGGGGTTGCAATCAGAAATGACTGTGGTTCTGTGTAATATGATGTAGTGATGAAAACATTGAACATCTTAAACATTTGTCGAGGCCATTTTCTCCACATGTAAATATTTGATTTAGATATTCGTGAGACTCTGACTCAAATAGTATATAACATGTTCATCTTGTGAATCATCCTCTTGGACTAAAACCATAGCAATGGTAGAGTCTGAAGCAGCTACGTACAAGAAATAATCTCGACTATAATCAGGTGGAAACAGTAGTGGTGTAAGGGTTAAGGCGAGTTTCAAAGCTTCAAAATCTTTGTTTGCAGTGTCGTCCCATACAAAATCGTAACCTTTCTTGAGAAGTCGAGTAAATCCTTTCATTAATTCAGCATAGTTGGGAACGAATCAACGTAAAAAATTTTCCTTCCCTTGCAAACTTGGGAGCTAGCATAGTGTGGAAGGAGGAGGTATATTAAGAATAGCCTCAACCTTCAAGGGGTTTACTTGAATCCCATGTATAGACATGATAAAACCAAGAATTCGTCTAGATTCCACACAAAAAACACATTTGTGTGGATTCAAACATATATGATAATAACGACAACGTAGGGAAATGGCCTGTAAATGTGTCGGGTGATCTTGATGACACATGGAATGTGTCGGTAGACCATCTAGATAGGGTTGTATGATGTGCTTAATGTCATGAAAAGCATAATACATAGCGTGCTAAAAAGTTGCCCCAATGTTTTTGAGACCAAAAGGTAGTTTCCGATATGTGAAGGTTCCCCAAGGGAAAATAAAAGCAATTTTATGTTGATCTGCAAGTAAAATATTGATTTGATTATAGCCGGAGAAAACGTCCTCAAGGAGAATATTTCACTCTCGGCACAGTCTTCAACAATCTAGTCAATGAAATGGGTTGGATAATTTTCTTTGGTACAAGCTTTGTTTATATCCGTATAATCTACACAAACGCAGATCGCCCCTTGTTTCTTGTTAACCGGAACAAGATTGGACACCCAATCAGTCAAAGCCACAAGATAAACAAAGCCATCTTTAAGGAGTTTTTTAAATTCAAGCTTAATAGCAGTGACTTTACGTGGATGTGTTGGGCGAAGTCTCTGTCAAACGGGTTTAGCATTCGAGTAAGTCTTAATTTCATGCACAACAATATCAGGATCAATACCAGGCATTTCTTTGTAACTCCAGGAAAAAATGTCACGAAATTCTTGGAAAAGGGATTTATAAGTGCAGACCTCATCACTAGAACATGAGGCATTGACATGAAAATTTTCCATGACTCTAGGTTTAATCGATATGTCAAGAGGAACAGTAGGTGAAATATTACTCAAGTTCCCTTCATACAAAATGTCGTGTGTTGACTCGGGAACATGAGAAATAACAACAACAACCGACAGAGTCAAAATCCATTGGTAACTCTCTATGGTCTCTTGTTCTAGGAAGATAATAGAATGATGATGCCCATCTTCCCATGGAGTATCTTCCATAGACATGGCGGTCATGATCATCTCATCAGTAGGAAAGATCACATGGAACGGATCAGGAGATGTATCATCGAGAGAAGGAGGAGCAGGAGTTGTCGATTAAATAGCTTGATAATTCGATTCCACTGGACTTAGAGGCATTATGTCATCGTAACGAAGATAGTCATCGGAGCTAGGTACTACACATGGGTCATAAGAGTCAGGGGTTTCATGAGCAGAGGTTGATACCATGTTAATCGAGGTGACAAAATGAGGAGGAATATCGGGTGGCAGAATAGGAAAAGTACCCATCAAGGTTGAATATTTTAAAAGTCCCACGCCAACATTCTCATACCCAGGAGGTGTTTTTGAAATAAAAGGTACGATGCTAGTATGTGAATCGAAATGAAAGAAGGCTAGTTGATCAACAGTAATGACTTTTCCTTGGTGTGGGAAACGTAACACACGGAAAAGAGTAGAAACAACTATGCGCATGGAGTCAATCCAACTACGGCTAAGTAGAAGGTTGTAATCAAGAGGTGCATCAAATCTCAACCTCAACATTAACCACCTTCCCTTCTAACATAATAGACAATGAAGGAAGAACACCATAAGGTTTAAACCATGTACCATTGAAGGCCTTAAGCATATTGTGCAACTCGGTAAGGGAAGGAGAGGTAATAGCTTTCCAACAAGTAACGGACATAACGCAAGTCGAGGCTCCTTCATCAATAAGGGTTCGACAGATATTCTTGTTTTCCACAACAACTTGGATTTGAAATGCTAATTGAGGAGGAAGCCTTGGAATATGGTTTTCCAAGTCAAAGATTATTAAATTAGTATTGGTAGGATAAATTCCACCAATATCCTTTAGCAATGCCTTCCATTGAGTAGGAACACTTTGAAGGACTTTGAGAGCTGACATCGCAGAGGGTGCTTGCAAGGTCTTCTACAATACTGTAGTTTTGGGGAACACGTGCGTGAGGATTGAATGAGGAATTTCGAACAACACCCTTGGGAGGAGGATGAAGAACTGTATCTAGACCCGATCATTTGAGATGAAGAGGATCCTTTGGAGGTGAAGTTAGTGGAGAAGGTTGAACCAACAGAGGTGTTAAATGACCAACTTTATCTTTCGAAGGACTATAATCTTTGGCTCGAGTTGTGAATGAAACTTTGTTCTTCTTGGAGTCACCAGTACACATAAGTACATAAGGTGTGGTAGAGGGAGAAGGTTGGTCATGAATGACCAATTGGGCCTACTGCTGAGAAGGAAAAGGTTGTGACAAAACGACGGGTGTAGGAGGTTTCTCAGTCCCCTGCAGGAACTTAGTAACCTTAGCACATCGCAGACAATATTTCGTATAATGATCGTCACCACAAATAAGGCAAGGATAACACGGTTTATGTTTGTCTTTGTCATCAGCAGGATGTGTTTTGGGTTTCTCATATTTTTTATTATTATTTTTTTTCCTCCTTATTCCTACCCTTCCATTTCTTTTTATTATGATTTTTATCGGTAGGCGTAGATTGAACCGAATTGACTTCAGAGGTTTTATCGGGGGAAGGAGTTGGGTTTGGAGTATTTTGTACATTTGAACTAGTAGACTTGGGATTGGTATGATTGGCTTGTGTAAACTGAGTCTCAGTATGAAAACTGTCAATCACACCATCAACAACATGAGAAGCTACTGGAGGTGTTGGGGTAGGATTTGTAGAAGGACGAGGAGCATCATGGATCAAGTCATATAGTGTGCCCATTTGCAAATAAACGAGATCTAAATATTGAGCACGACTAATCGCCTGCTCTTTAGTGATGACACCACCCATGGAAACATCATGGGATATAGGCCCAATGAGTGATTTGGTAAACCACTCATCCAACAATTGATCAGGAAGGGGAACTTTGATTAAGCGTCTTCTCCTCCTCCACTCATGAATACGATCAAAAATATGAGTGGAAGAGGATTGTTTAAATGAACTCAAAATTCCAGTTCTTGTCTCATATCGAATTGGAAACTGGTAATGTGTTAAGAAGGCCATGGCTAGGGTATTGAAGTCATTAAAGAATCCTTGTGGTAAATCAATATACCATCTGGCTACCGAACCCATAAGAGTTTGTTGGAAAATTCGTAATCTTATAGAGTCATCCATCAATGAGTTGGACAAACACCAAAGATGGAAATTCATGATGTGATTATTTGGGTCTTCTCTTGATCAACCGTCAAACTTAGGAATGTCAGATGATAATTTGGCTAGTATGACGGGCCAATAAGGAGAATGCAAAATAGGATCATTCAAAATCCTAGATAAATCTGGTAAATCCAAAGTAGCAATAAATGGAAACAGTATGTTCACTTGATGAAACTAGTAGTTTTGAGGAGGTAGTCCTGTAGGTATACCAGTAGGACCATAAGCAGTCTATAGATAGTTAGATAGTCCTGACATATTTGGTTGTGGAGGGTTTTGATTAAGTAATATTCCTTGGAAAGGAGCATTAGCCTGAAAATTTTGACCCCAAGTAGGATTCATAGAACCTGGAAATGGTTGTATGATATTACGAGGTGTAAAAGAATTAATTTGAGGATGTTTCACCCCAGACGGTTGTTGATTCCCTTGAAAAGGAAGACTCCAAGCTTGAGATTGTAATGCATGTATACTTTTTCCATAAACTGGGTTATGGATTCCAACTTGAGGTTGCCCCCCAAGGTGAGGTTGTCCCCCAATTTGAGGTTTCCCCCCAACTTGAGATTGCCCCCCAACTTGAGGTTGACCTCCAATAGGAATCTGAAAACTAGAAGCGACAGAATGATTGGGGCCTCCAAATATATTGGAGATATTAGGGCCAGGACAATTGGATCCTCTAGATGAAGGCGGAGGAGGAACATAGGTCCCCCCGAAGAGAACCTGGATAGGTGTAGGAACAAAATGACTAGTAGCATTATACCCAGGAGGGGAAAAAAGATTAGACCCTCTGAATGGATTCTGGGCAGGAATAGCAATGGAAGTATTCAAAGCATGATACCCAGGGGGAAGTGATGGACTTGATCTAAGAAGAAGTAGTGTTCCAATAGGAGCTTGGGTAATCACTATATTTCCAACAGAAAGAGGTGCAGCTTGTGAGACCATGGTAGAGCTAGTGAGTTGGAGAGGAATAATTGAGTGAGAACCAACCAACAATTGGTCTGAAACTCTGACGACATTACTGGTGGTGCCAGTAAAATGATCTAAAGGTACGGTATAAGTAGTGGAAGTCACAGGCGTTTCTGACGCCATAGGTTGATTAGGAGTTCTCGAGCGTAAATGGATCATTCCTAGTTTATCAAAAATATCTTGTCTTGAAGAGGTCCTCCAAAGAGTATGACTAGGACCAGCAGTACTAGGATCAAAATTCCTAACAGCCTGAACCGGAGTTGTAAACGACTCACTGTGAAAGAACGGATCGTCTACAATAGACTCTGTGTCAGGTCCAGTAGGTATTTCAATGTATTATTTAGCAACAATGTCTCTCGATGAATTAATTTGTAGCAAATGTGGATCTTGTATAGCACTCAATAACAGGTTTACGAGAAGTATTGATTCCTCCAACAAAGTATAACTTCCAATTTCAGAGGTTATGTCATTATTAACTACTCCTTAAGGAGAACCCTCTGGTGAGTTAGGAAGTAAAGGGACGTAATATTTTGGATCTTCTGGAGGTATCCCTTGCATCCTACGTGAACGACGAGGGCCGATGTTGGCCACACCAAATAAAGAACGAAACAAATCTATGGCCAACCAGAGAAACAAACAGCACTCACTAATAAAATCTAGAAATCAAACCAAGAAAACAAACCTTCTTATTTCGAAGTCACTAGTTGGTGATGAAATCCAACATCATGAAATCAAGACAAGAAGGGGATGGGATAAAGAGGTTGGAAAAGTTACGTTGAAGACCTGCTTAATGGACTTACACCCTGGTTCAAGCTCCCATACATAATCGTGGGTATACCCGCCAAGGATCCATAGTGAGTTTGGCCAAGATCAATTCTAGGTACCGTGAAGACTTGCCCCTCCATAGTCACCTTGTGTAAAGACCCTAAAGATATAGGCTACTAAGGTTACCAATTATGACAATGATGCATGGCGAAACAGTCGACAGTCTGATCCACACACAAAGGAAGGGAATCTAGCCCGAAATGAACTTGAGAAGCTCCCCACATGATTTTCTTCTCAATTGACCCCCAATAATATGTGTAATATCTACACTAAGACAGACAAAGCAGGGTGAGTAAATCTGTCAGTCCTAATGCGGACTCATGATTGACCCTTGTGTTAGAAGGGCTTCCCAGGAAAAAATGTAGCAAGTGGATTTAAACTCTCCCTATCACAAGATACTATTATGTATTTTGATGCTTTGGAGAGTGTGCCTTACAACCTATTCCAAAGCGCTATCCTAGATAATGTTGGTGAAAATAATTTCTAGAAAATAAAAGTTGCTAATAAATTTTAAAATTACGTTGTATTTTAAAGGATGTTGTTTACTCAAAAAGGAGACGAAAATGAAACTAATGATGTATCGACCTAGACCCAATAAAATGAAAGAAGAGATGAGTATGAAATCTTTCAATTCAATGAACTCTAATTACAGCAGGGAGAAGGTATCTTTCTTTGAAATTCAAAAGCTACGAAATACAATTCCTCAATTTTTGAATGAACAAAATTCCAAATAATCAAAAGCTACAAAATTTTCCAATTTTCTCATTTAACAAATATTTTGAATGCAACAATTTTCTTGTGAAAAAATGCTAAAAAGAAGAATGATTTTCAGTTCTTTCTTTCTCAAATCAGATCAGATATGCAATGAAGGAAATAAAGTGTAATCCAAGAAAATTAATACACTCTCAACATTATTCCCAAATCAAACTTATAATGTAGACAAAAATAAAATGATGGGAAAGCCTTTTGTCAAATGCAAACAAAAATGTTTCTCAATTAATTAACAATCCAGAAAGCAAAAACAATCCAAAACTTCAAATAAATCAAAGATTCTTTGTCAAGCAAGCACTCAGGACCAAGATCTAGAGATTATACTCTTGTGACAAAAATCAATAGCAAAACTTGCAAAATTTACAAAGAAAAAATTTCAATTTCTAAAAATCAGTCAAATGCAAGATTCAAACTTATAAATCAATCAATCACTGGTGTTAGAAGTTCAACCCAGGAAATTGAGGCAAAATTGGGTGGAAAAAAAGAAAAATTGATTATCTTCAACAATTCCTACAGGAATCGTCACAGGTGGTAGTGGAGCACAGTGCGACGATCTAGGGTCATCGCATGTTGCCAACAAGGTACAGTGAGACGTCATTGCACTGGTCTGCACTATTAGAGTGCAACATCAGAGGATCGTCCCAGTCTATCTATAGAATACAGTGCGACAATCTCTAAAACTAAAGGAAAATGGAAAGAAAGACAAAAAAAAATCATTGAACTTCCAGACCCAGTGAGTCTAGATGGATCACCCATAGACTTGGAGAATGAATTTGACCAAAATAAGGTAGGCTAAAATCAAATAAGAGGCAAAAAACCAGAATAAAGTCGATTCCCCAGTATGGTCGCCAATTTTGTTATCAGATTAATCGGTAAGTGCAGACACAAACAGATCTCCCTAGCTTCCACAAGAAACTTGAACAAAATGGAACAGAATACACACTACGCCTTAAGCTTCATCATCATATAAACTATTTTAATGAGGTACAAGTGACATACCTTTTAAATGATGCTTGATCCTCGCTAGTGTTGTCCTTGTAGCTCCTTCCTTGAGCTTGCAGAATAGTAATCCTTTCTAGGAATCACAAACCAACAAAAGGGGAAAACAAAGATATATGTATTCTAATGAAGTCTATGTATATGATCAAGGAATTATACAATAGAAGACAAGATGCTTATATAGGGAAGAAATGTACTACTGTATTAAGTGAATAGAAAGTGGAGAATACAACCTATGCCTTGATGTTGTAAGGTCTCCTTTTGATGGCTCTTTGCTTCAACAAACACCTTTGCTCCAATGCCTTGAATGAAGAAGATCCACAATCCATCTTGAAGAACTAAAGCAGAGATCTCAAGCATAATCTAAAGTATAACTCTCCATACAAATCTTATCCTATTAAACCTTAGCCTTTTCTATGAAAGATCCCTCTTTATATAGTGTGAAAGAGAGATGGATGAGGATATTAGGATGATCCCACCAAATCAGAGAAGGGAGTAAGATCCAAACCGATCGGAGGCCACCTCATCTTCTAGAATATTCCCTTCTAGAACATTCATTAAATTTGACATTTCCTATGCTTTAAGAATCATCACAGTCTATGTACAAGTAGCATGTGACGACGACGCAGTCCAGGTTTAGGGAAGAGTGCGATGATCAGGCATCGTTGCACCCCATGCATATGGCAGGATGTGACGACCTTCCTTGACATGGTTTTTGAAGGAGGAAAGCAAATCACTTTTCCCATGGAAAAAGTCTTCTTTTAATATTTTCATGGAACATTAACACATGTCGTCAGGTGATCACTGGGGTGACCAAAATAATGTGTAACAGTAGCTACTGCAACTTGTATTTTCAGTTTTAGGCTTGGACTTTCTCTTGGTTATTGTTTGGACTTTCTTCTTGGTAAGCTAGCTCTGGAGAGTGATACACTACCTTGATTGGCTATTAGGCCTAGGTTTTGCTTCCAAAATTATTCTCTGTCAATATTAAGGTGCTCGGGGGTGTCTTCGGCCTATGGTTGGGTGACAACATTGCTATATTGTCTATGATTAAACGAGCACACCTATTTTTCTAACAGGTTATAGTCCCACACTATCTTCAGATAGTCTAACCCATGGAATATATATTGGGAGGATTTTGCTTAGTTACAATTGCATTTGCACTCAAAGTTTTTATTGCAACAACGAAACCCTAACCCTCTTGTTAAGGAACCTTAAGTGAAGAGATTGACCTAATTTTTAGATAGCCTAGTGCGCCCTAACCTAGCGCACCTCCTGGTACTCTCAGAAAGCTAAGACGTCAAGTTTGATTTTTTGGTCAAAGTCAAAGGTTGACCAAGTCAAAGCAATCATGACTTACTCTATGAAGTTAGAAAACAAGTTAGAAGGGGCTTCTAATTTCAAAGCATGCAAGACAAGGATTGACCTCATCCTTTCCAAGAATAAAGTGTTGGATATCGCAGAACCACAGTTTGAAGAAGGAAAAGAGAAGGAACCTCATAACGTTGCAGTTATGGAGAAGTTCAAGGACAATGACATCAATGCCATGAGCATCATAGTGGACTCTGTAAAATACCACTTGATACCCTACACCTCTCATCTTGACTCATATAAGAAGATGTATGATGCCATAAGTAATCTCTTCTCAGTTAGAAACGTTGGACAAGTAATAAGTCTGAAGAATGAGCTTCGTGGCATGAAAATCAATGATGATGAAAGAATAACATCATACTTTGTGAGAATTTCTCAATTGAGAGATCAACTACAAGCTATTGTAGAAATCATTTCAAGGAACTAGTAAATATAGTACTCAACATCCTTCCCAAGACATGGGATGCATTTGCCGCAAGCATGAACACAAGAAAGGAGTATCTCACATTTGAAGAAATTTGGACTTGTTGTGCATAAGAAGAATCAAGGATTAACACAAAAGAGAAATCCCAAAAGAAATACTATGATCAAGCCTTCACAGCAAAATTCAAGAATTTCAGGAATAAGAGGAAGATTGTCTTAAGGAAGGAAACAAACGAAGCATCATTTGTCGAAGAAAGGGAACCCTCAAATAAGGCCAAGAAGGATAAAATAGACTTCTTATTCTAAGTCAAGGGAACAATATTAATCAAAGTTCTTGTACATACCATGTTTACATAGTTTATGTACATATCTTTCATATCTATTTCTTATAAGATAAGATGTTGAAGTGAAACAATACCTATGGAAGATTAACAAGATAAGGATTGTTATCACGATGACTAAAAGTCAAGCAATACACATGAAAAGATGAAGTACGTTGAAAACCCTTAGTAAAAATTCATGTGGAAGCTATTATATAAGTAACAACTGCTAGATAATCTGAAATCAAAATAAAACTTGAAGATACCCAGAAGAAGTCAAAATAGAAAGAAGTCAACAATCAAGAGGAAATTAGAAAAAGACTTGTGACACTTTGCAGAAGGCAATAAGGATGCAGACGAAAGTGTGGACTCTCTTATATGGAGGGATATGATTACAAAATTCCAAAAGAAGAGCATGCATTCATGCATGAAGAAAGGATTATGAGGGATATAATCCTAAATGATATGATCCATTAAGAATTGTGAAGTATATGTCCATGTTCCCATTGAAAGTAGCAACCATGATAAGCAGCATGTGTTCAGTTTGACTCTAAAAGAAGTCTTCTTCGAAAAGAATCCTTAAAGTATCCTTGGTTTTCCATCTACATCCATGATCCTATGATGAAAGGAAGAAGTTGGAATATTCAGGTCATATAGAAGACCCCATGAACCCAAGAGATAAAGAGAGACATGAGGAAGAACATGAAGATTCCAAGAAAGAAGGAAAAGCAAGAACAACCAATTATTATACCAAGAATCACAGGACTACCAACTTGGTTTGAACCCACTAAGAAACAATCGAGCAAAAGAAATGGAAGTTATGATAAAGAACAATGTATAGAAAATATGAAAAAGACTTATGAATGGAAGCATTACAAGATTCAAAGGTTCTTCCAGAAGGACGGAAAAGACTATGACAACAACTTGTTCCAGATATACCTCTTGTAGTATCCATGAATTGGAATTTACATGTAAAAGACTGTTCTTCGCAATAAAGCAAGTGAGAAAGAAGTGTATACCAGAAAGAGACCCATGTATGCAGATATAAGAAGACCTTGTATGGATTCAAACAACTTGATACATAGTATCTCATATATAGCAGAAGCATGGTGAAAACTTTCTATGACAGAGATAGTGTATCAGAATAGTTACTCAGGAGTCTAGGTTGATGGATTGCTAATCCATGAAAAACTCTCATGATGACAGAAGAAGTGCTACTTGGATATGTTTTAGTTTAATCCTTGCCATGATGTCATGAGCTATCAATGGACACAAAAATTGAGGCAACACAAAAAACGAGGCAAAAAAGTGACACGTTTCCTGAGGAAAAAAAATCTCGAGGGCATTTCCCCCGAACCCACGTGCATGCAGATTTCACCCCCTTGCACTCTCGGCATAATGTAGACACTACTACTCTTGCAAATAATATAACACATACCCAACAAGAGGATTGGTCAATATATTTGTTCATTTGTAGCGATATATTGGAGCTTCATTGCTCCTTTCTGCACCATATGTCTGATATAATGGTACCCAATCTCGATATGCTTGGACTTGTCATGAAACATCAGTTTCTCTGTCAACTTCACACAACTCTGGCCATTTTCACACTAGATACAAGTCACCTTTAACTCAATATCAAGCAACTTTTGAAGCCACGTTGCTTCGTTGCTAGCTAAACATGTTGTTATGTACTCTTCCTCATTCGTACTGAGCACCACACTAATATTCTTCCTACTAAATCATTAGATCAAAGATGATCCCATATTGAAGCAACATCCAGATGTACTCTTATGGTCTGCAACACTATCGTCCCAATCTGAATCATCAAATCCTTGTAGGCTTATCTCACAATCTGAAGCATATCTAAGTCCATAGTCAATTGTACCCTTTAGGTACCTCATCATATGTTTTGATGCAATCAAGTGAACACGTCTTAGCTCAACCATATACTAACTTAACGTGTTCACTACAAAACATATATCTGGCCTCGTGTACATTAATGAACCAATCATCTGTCTATACATGGTAACATCCATTGTCTCTAAAGATGTATCACTCAATGAATTTTAGATTTGTCACCATCGGTGTAGGTATGTATTTACAATCCATCATTCCAAATATCTTGAGAATATCTACAGCATATTTTCCTTAGCATAGGAAAATCTCATCCAGTTTCTACAACACCTCTAGACCCAAGAAAAAATACATCATACCCAAGTCTTTCATCTCGAACTCTGCATCAAGCTTCCTCTTGCACTCAACGATGAGATTCTAGTTCCCTATTAGAAACTGGTCATCCACATACAATAGTAATATCATTGCTCCACCATCCACAACCTTGTAGTAAGGGTTGGAATCTGCTTTACTCTTGGTAAATCCCAAGCTCATCATGAAACTATCTAATCTGACATATCATGCCCTAGGTGCATGCTTAGGCCCATACAAATCTTTCTTCAATATGCAAACATGAGACTCCTTCTCATGTGTCTTGTGGCTACACTATGTATACTTCTTCTGACTACTAGAGAAAGTGTCTTGTCATAATCTTCTCCCTCTTGCTGGGAGAATCCTCTGGCCACAAATCAGGCTTTGTACATCTTTATGCAGTCATCAACAACATGTTTGATCTTGTAGATCAATTTGGAATTCACCACTAACTTCCCTTCTGGTATCAAGGAAAAAATATATATCCCAGTCCTTCTGACTGGATTCCCCCTCTATCATTGAAGCAAGGGAATCATCCTAGGAGGTCTCATATCTCCTTGAAGCCTCTGAATATTAGATCTATCCTCCTCAAATCATGGCACTTGTCTGTCACTACTGGAAGACATCTCTCTCTCCCATTTGAATCTAAGGAGGAATACTTTTTGAATGAAGGCCTCTAATCCATTGACTCTCTTTAAGATCATATTCACTCTGATTCTCCATGATCCCTCTGAAGCTTGACTCCCTCTGAGTCTATATAATATTTGGAGCCATCTTCTCCCTCTGTATGATATGATTTCCTTTGAAGTATCCTATGAATGGTCATGGGTATCCTATTGCTCCTTACTAGATCACGAGGGTTGACTCTCTCTGAGATCATATTCACTATGAGTCTCCATGACCCCTCTAAAGCTTGACTCCCTCTAAGTCTATATAATTTTTGGTTCTCCCTATGTATGTGATGATTTCCTTTGAATTATCCTATAAATGGCCCTCGGTAGCCTGCTTCTCCCTACTGGATCACGAGGGTTGACTCCCTCTGAACTCTATATTCTTCTGGGTTGGTACTTGGTGTGGTCATTTGCCTCACCATTGGTGGAGTCATATTCTCCTCATGATATGGCTCATCAATGCTATATATCTTTTCATTCTGCAAAGTGTCACAGGACCATGTTGGTTTCTTCTTGGTTACTGCAACGATTTTGGGTAGGCCCTTCTGGCTCTACTAACTCTTCCTGATGATTCGAGTAGTAATAAATTGAACTAGAGGGATATGTTTAGTCATCTTTGGAGCCTTTTTCTCCTTACAATCAATCTCCATATGAGATACTATGTATCTCATAAAATTACCCTTCTTCATCCTCTTTTTCTTTGGTACATGGATGTATGCAGTAGAGTATACAACTTCTTATCTGGGTATTCTACTCCATGTCTCAAACTAGAGACCATATAATATGTTGCCTCCTACAACCGTCACTATAGCTTCCCTTGGGGTTATCACATGTGACCTTCCCGGAACAATACCAACAATAAAGGAAATTAATAGACAAGAATAATACTCTTATAATAATAATAAAGACAATGACGAGAATAATCGTCACAATATCTCCTTCTCAGAGCCATCACTTGTGACCTGCCTGGAATAAGATAAAAAACTAAAAATGCAATAATAAGAAATAGGAACAACACGCTTCCCAGTGTTGTGACCAATCATTTCTCCATGGTAACCTACCCGAGACAAGATCAACAAGAGAAAAAGTATTTCCAATATAATATCATTTTCATAATAACATATCTATGTCAACAAGAATAAAAGACAATTTCATGGTAAACAACATATCATTACCAAAGTGACCTACCTGGAAGAAAAACAAGAAGTATCTCCTAGAGGAGATGTTAGTTCATCTTTCAAACAAGTACAATAAGCTTTTATATCAATAGTACTCACATGCTATCAAGTATTCATTGTATCTAGTAGTAATAGAACCTTTCAAGGATTGTTGTCACAACTATAATGTTTACTTGTATTGTAGCAATTATCAAACTTGAATGTGCAAATTGGAAACTTATCAATTTAATCAATCAAACCTAGAACCTGGAGTCTTATCTTCAAGAATTAGTGTTTTTTTCTTTTATTATGAGTCTCCTTCACTCAATATGACAAGTATTCTCTCCAACTTGTCCCCTATACTAAGACAATATGCTTTCTTGACAAAAATCTGAGTTAGGGAATATAATGCAAGTAAACTTGAAAATATCAACCTTAATCAACCTAATACTTTGACTAGAGTTAGCTTATAAGTTTAAATTTGACCAAAGGTTAGTATGATAATCATAAATTCAATAGATCAAAATACAACTAGATGTTCATAAGATCACAATAATTCCATAACAACTAGAGGCATATCAAAAAAATCAAACCTGGAGTGCATTGTTCATCTGAATCTGTTGGATCTAAGATCCCTCTAGATCTACAATTGTTTCTTGGAAAAAATATCCCTTCTTCTGCAAATACCCTTAAGATAATGATACAGTTTAAACACATACAATTACATACCTCCGGAAGGAGCGGCAAACAATGGCGAGCAACGACGAATCCTAAAAATTCAAGGAGCTCCAACTTGCAATCTAAAGGTAGTTGGAGATGTGCTAGGGTAAGGCGCACTAGGACAACCAAAAATTAGGCCCAACGTTTCACAGAAACTTCACCCGTACAAAGGAACTACAACTGGTACTGCAACTAGTGCTGCAAGTGGCACTGCAACTGGTGCTGCAATTGGCACTACAACTGTTGCTGCAACTGGCACTACAACTGGCACAAAGCAATTGTAACTGATACTGCAAATGCAACTAGCACTGCAAACCTAGGGTTTTATGAGGAAATCCTAATTTTTAATTTCATAATTTTGGAGATTTTATCCATGGGAAAGGTGTGCCCTACTTAGGAAACCTTCTTGATGGGTTCAGTAAGTACTCAACAAGCTTGAAAATGGGGGAAAACAAGGATATTCCTTCCAGTGGTTAGATTGTTATGAAGGAAACTAGCTCTAATACCATGTTAAAATTTTGGTATGATCATTTAACCATAAAAAATGTCACATCATTGTCACCCAACCATAGGCTTTCACTATGCCACCCCCGAGCACACTAACCTTTACTTAGAATAATTCCAGCGGGCCTAGTTCAGAACCAACAGATAAACCTTAGCCACAATTGTTGCAACAAGAGCACAATAACCATACAAGAAGAACGCACCTTTTCTCCAAGAAAAGTGCACAAGAGAAATACTCATGACTGCTACACTACTCCTCCAAACTTGCACCCCTTCCAGCTGTAGTTGTTGCTCCCATACTTGTGCACCTCTAGCTGCAACTATAGTCTTCTAGACTTGTGCACTTGCTATGTGAGTATTTCCAAATGAACTAGGCAACTGCCTATTTATACTAAATTGTCTAGATGACTGGGTCCGACTTCTCCTTTTGGATGTGTATATTAACTTAATGTTATTTCTCTTGAGGCCGACTTATCTCCCAGGGTTTTCTAACATATGTTTAATGGTTCACTTGCTTCCAGAATATTATATTCTAATTCAAAGGTTACACATGGAGTTTAACACCTCCCACAGCTACCAAAGCATCAACAATGTCTACTTCCACGTCATCAATATAGTTTTCACTTATGGAAAATTCAATCTTACATTGTATAGTAACCCTAAAATCTACATCTTTATTTACCCATCCCAATGGAAACAGGTGAGGATGATCATGAAATTCTAATCCAAACTTGTTGACTAGATCTTATGTTATGAGGTTAGCCTATGAGCCATAATAAAATAGAGCATATGCCTTTGTCTTCTTGACTTAGATATTAATATGGAAGAGTTTAATAATCTCCTTTTCTTCCTTAGGATGGAGGGTACTCAGTTTTACCTCCTTATGCATTATGGTGTAGAAAAAATTTCCCTACATCTGTGTTGCTCTCTACTTAGTTTCTTGAATCCATAGCTGACATGCTCTTGTTCTTGGAATTTTTATTGAGGTTATTTGGATTCAAATCCAAATGTATCTTCCAACACTTATCTTTTGTGTGACCATCAATATTACAATGATTATAGTGCTTGTTTGGATCCTTGCATTGATGTGTAGTGGTTGTTGTCTTCTTATCCTTTCGTTTACACTTCTTATTTTCCTCCTTAGAAGCATCTTGGTGGTCTTTCTCCTAAAAAACACTTGGTTATCATTTATTCTACCCAAACTCATGAGACATTGTTCTTGCATGCAAGACTCATCAACCATCCTAGGTTTGAAGAGCATCACTTTCTTTCGTAAATGATTGTGTACCACCCAAATACTTGAGGAGTATGTTTGGATTTTTGGGAGATATACCCAACGTAATGGAAATTTTCTTGAACTCAATAGTGTACTCTTGTACACTTTTCCTTGGGTTCTACTGGAAGTAATGCCAACATATCCATTGGTTCTCTTTATACCCAATAAGGTAGAACCGAAAATTAATGAGGGTTTTAAACACCTCCCACTTAGTTGTGGGGGGTCACCCTCCTTCCTAAGAATCATCGTGTGACTTTCCCACCAAGTCTAAGCATGGCCTTCTGATTTCAATTAGGAAAATGAAATAGTTTCTCTTCAGCTATGTTTTTTTTTCCAAAGAAAAAAAGTGTAATTTGTTTTCATCATTTGAGAACAAAATCACAATTTGCATATACACTTCTTGGTGTATTCCTGTTACATTGGAGTCTATAGACTAGTTGCTACTATTATATATCGATTTATATTTATGCAGTTGGTCTTTCGAAAAGTATTCTGATCCCTTTAAGGATTTTGTGTTCAATTGCTATTGTATGTAGCTCAGCGAGTCCCTAAGTTGGATTGTTTGTGCATAGTGTTCATATGGATTCTTTACATATTGTATACAAAAAATTTCTTTTGAATCTGTACTGAGACTGTCTATTTGAGATCATTCCAAAAAAGGTTGATGTGTATATTCATGGGCTTGATCATTTTGATATTTTGTTACTTTCCATTGGCCCATAGTCACATGAATCCCCTCTTTCGACCTTCGGTCCGCTTCTTTATTGTTCTCCTTGTAGACATGTTGGAAAATAAGTGAGTAAAAAGATGTATGTTGTTGGCATAGGGGCAGACCCAGGGTTCAAATCTAACAACACACCAACAAAACCCTAACTATCAGCCCTTTCGGAAACACCTACGAAGTAGATGAAGTCTCACCTGAGGTAGAGGCAGGGGGGGTTGAAGGACTCAGGTGTCTACAACCAAGCTTGGACACAGATCTGTGATTACAACACTTAGCAGAGCACTTAGACAACAATAAGCATTAGTTCTTGAATCTCATTCACATCACAGATTAAACCCTTATTACAGATCAGTGCAGTAATAATAAAGATCAATCACCTTCAATCACTTAGCACATAGCATTAAATCAGATCTAGCATTAATTTACCATCAATAGAGCACTAAGCATCCCTATATCTATATACCATATATAAATATCAATGCACTAACAGATAAACAACGTAAATAACATTCACAACATCGCACAAAGCACATCAACACAGGATATATGTGGTTCACCCTAGTGTGGGGCTACGTCCACCAACTTCTTATTATTCTCTATTAGTCTTTAGTCTTATTACATTCATATGCTTCTGTGCACAAAGCCACAGAGCCAAACTTCACAGAGGACAGGAGATCTACATGCAACTTACTAGATCCTCCTTCCCAAAATCAGGTCAAGGCATCGAGCCAACTCCTCTGTCAAGCACAGAGCATTACATACAACGCTTATGCACAAAGCAACTTACAAAACACTTTCACTTAGCTCTGCAAGCCTTAACACATTCTTTCACAAAGCTAACTAGTCATGCACTAAGATGATCAATAACTAGTACTTTCTACATTACATTCCTTCCTATACATACTTTTACAAAAATGCCTAAACATGGGTAAACCCATGGGTCGACATCCCATAACCCTAGTAAACCCTTTTCTTGGTCCACATGCCCAAAAAATAAGTGAGATCCCGTGATCTCAACTACGCATGGGCGCTCCATCTTCAACCAACCTATTGAAGTCCCAAAAGTGGTCAAACATGACCAATGTTTCCTCAAAACTTGGTCAAGGGCCAACAGGCCCCCAACACTCACCTGTGACTCATCCTGAGTTACTCAGACCTGGGAAATGATCCTTTAAAGGCCTCGATCTTAGCTCGAGCTACCTCAACTTGTTGCTTTGCTAGAACCTCCTGCTCGGCGAACTCCTGAATCACTTGCTCTGTAACAAGACCTTCCACGCGTTGTTCCACTATCACAACCAGTTGGTCTAGTTGTGAGCCTTGTCCTTCAATCTCTTCAAAAATCATGCAGGCTTCGTCTTGCACTGGCTATATCCTTTGTGTAACTTCCATGACTCTGCTCTGGATGGCAGTAATATGTTGTTGGACTACGCATTGTTCCCGTGATATTTTCATCTTCTCGACTGTAGTAAGAAGCTTCATATGTGCTTGTACGGTGGACACATGTTGCTTCGCCTCCGGTAGTTGTGATTCCAGTTTCCTCGGCTTTGGATCTTCTGCAAGGCACTCATAGGTCTGAACACTTCAATCACTTATTTGCTTACACTCTGAGGTGAGTGCCCTGATTCTTTCTACTACACTCTTGGCGATTTCTTCTGTCCAATCGCACACTTCTTGCGAAGTGCTTGGCACTGCTTGGATCTCTAGCTCTGTTACTCTTTCTTGAAGTTGTTGAATGGCCTCAACAAGCTTCCCCACTTGAATCTTGGTTGAATCTTCTTCCTCCTCTGCCAAGCCTGGCATAGAGTGAAGTTCTTTAGTCACTGCTTCTTTGACCGCAGTCTACTCTGCGAGCAGCTGGTCTTTTTCTTTTTGCATCTTCACATTGTCCTCCTTGTACATCTCCCGAATTTCATCTTTCTCCTTTTGCGCAAGTTGAAGTTGCTCTAAGACCTCCTCCTTTTCTTGTTTCAAGGCTTCTGTAGCCTGCTCCTTTTATTCTTGGACTTGTTGAAGTCGAGCCTCTGTTGCATCTAATAGTCTTCATAATTGGGCGAGCTCATCCCCCAATTCTGCAATCTTCAACGAAGAAGGCACAGTGGATACTGTGCAGCTTGAGTGAATAGCTTGTTGTAGGTATTTTAACTCTTTCTCAATTCACTCATACAGTGTTTCCTACTTCGCTCCATGTCTCTGCAAGATATCCTCTTAAGTGTCTTCTATGGCTGCGATGATGAGATCGACATCATCCACTGTGAGCACATTCTTCGACTGGGGTTTATTGGCACGGGTCTTCTTTTTTGATGAGGGTTTCTGCGGAGAAACCTTCCTCTTATTTGATGTTTCGACCTCGGTAGGGGGATCCTTCAGCAGTGTAACTTCTCCTTTATCTTGATTTTCTCCTTCTTCCCCTCCTTCTTCTTGGTTCACTTCATCTCCTCCTCGTCATGCGGGCGATTCATGCCTACTTTCATCCGAGGTGTTGTCCTCCTCATCAGTTTATGTGTGTTTCACTTCCTCCTTTTTCTTCTTTTTCTTCACGCTAGTCTATCCATCATGCTTGACCTGGGTGACCAAGGGACTTTCAATGATGTCAGGGTTGGAGAGTTTTGCATCTTCCATTGGTACATGGAACTTTGTTGGCCATTCTTTGGTGATCTCCTCCATATCTTCATCGTTCAGCTTATAATAGGACTGCAACTCCTCCTTACTCTCATCCCTACATGCAATGATGTAGATAAAGTGTTGATCTACATGGAACTTCACTAGTGGCCTATATTGGTGCAATGTATTTGGTGTCATGTAGGGAAATGCCTCAATAGCACGCTTCAGCTGCTGGTAGTAGGCATGGAATAATGTGTTTGATTTCCACTACTTCACCATATCATTTGTGTACCACAAGGTGGAAAACCTCACGGCCAACGTCTCTGATGGATCAATCTCCAGGAAGGTTGCTCCTTCTGGCATTTGCCAAGAGACAAATGCAATCAATACCAGTAGCCAGCTAAAATGAAACTCATATCCCTTGTCTTGCGCTTTGCATCATTCCTTCTCCAGCTCATTGACGAGGTAACTCGCCCAGTTCATTTGCATTCCTTCCACGCACTTCCCTGCAAGGTCCACTACGAACACAGTGACTTGCATGGGATGGTTTTTTCTGACAAGCTTGCCAGCTATAAGTTGGAAATCAAGGCGCACTGTGCCATCCAGGATGGAGGCTACCTTGTAGCCTCGCTTTCTCTTTTCTACATCGCCATAATCCTCCTTTATACGTAGTGCCAGGGAACAATCTGAAGTTTTCCCTGGGTAGAAATGTTGAGGGTTCGGTCCCTGCATGCTCAGTCCTATGATGAGGTGGATCTGCATCGAATCCACAGTAACGTGCCTGTCGAGCCATAAATATCCTTCGTGATAGCATGACAAGAGGAGTTTAACGCAAGAGTTAACCTCCTAATTTCAACCAAAGTGAGGGATATTCATTACATTCAGGATCGTGGACTGCGCAAGCTTCTTAATCCATGACTGGAAGACTATGCACGGCTTCTTCCCAGACGTCTTCATCAGATACCTATGTGGCACGAGCATCGTGTAGTTCTTCCTATCACCGAGGTTTAAATCGTTATTCTTCGGTGCTAGTATATGTCCTAACTGGGGTCCAACTATGCGTATCCCCTTCAGGATGTACATAGTGATCAATGTGTACTCAAAGTCACATGGGATACTATCATGGTTAATCGTGCCAGCCAAAGGCGGTATGTACTCCGGCAAGACCGACGGGATCTGCTTCTCATTAGCTAGATCATCGCAGTGCTTGCTTCGCTTCTCAGTAGTACAACTAGAACGACGTCCAGTCAAGGGGGATTCTTGATATCCTCCAATCAATGACACCTGTATTCCTACAGACATAACTTTCTCATCCATGAGTTCTAGGAGAATCTCCTCCATGGAATTTTCTAACGCGCTATGTTCGCCCGACATTCACACTTGTAACAAAATAAATCGGGTAGGTGAGCGGACAAGCGAGGTAATCAAATGAATGGCGAGGTCTAGAAGTCAGAGTGTGATATGCAATGGGTTCTCTGTTATCTCGAATAATCATGGATGGAAAAAAATGGTCTAGGCACAACATCCGACGGGTTAAATAAGAAAGTGTCATAATGGATTCCTCCAATGGGTAGGAATGCGTCGATCAATGTGAATCATTTCGTTATGGCTTGGTCTCAACGATCCATTCACTCATAACTGTGTTTTCTATCCATTCTGGGGCGTTATTCTAACGGTTGGGGTGCCTCCAATGGTCATATAGCTTCGCCATGACGAAGTCTCATTCTGTGTGGTTCTGCTATTCTGGCGAGGTTCAAGTTCTGCAGATCTGCTTCCTACGAAGTATTCTCTAGGACTTCCTGTAGTTTTTCTAACTTTTATTTCTTCTTACTGAGCTTCCTTTCCTTCTTTCCTGTGATCTGAGTCTCTGGATTCCTCTTTCTGTTCTTATTCTTATCTGTTCTTAGCATAGTGACTTCGCATTGCTAAGGGTCTTTCAAAGGGTTCAAAGGTAATACCTCTTCTCTTACTATTTCTGGGGTGGCTACACTTCTTTCCTGCATGGGCAGGTTCTTTAAGCCTTCTTATGTTCTTTCAACCTCGACAACTAATTCAATTACCCTCTGTTGCTTCGACGTATCCTCTTGTTCTTCTATTAATCGCTCTATTCTCCTAGCTATGAGATCACTTAGTTCTTTCTTTTTCTTTTCTGTAGCTTCCTCCTATGCTTTCCTTCTGATCTGATCCTTCTCAATCTAAGTCTTTCTTAACAAAAGTGGAAAAGGGGCGTTGTTCTCAATAAACTTAATGAATTCAAAATCTTCTTCAGTCGATGTTTCATGAGAAATCATAGGTACATTATTAACTCTTCCACATAGGGTTATCATTTTTCCTTTAAACAAGCCTATCCTTCCCAATGAAGGTATCATAGTAGGCTTTCCCAAAATTTCCCAGGTGCTTTCTAGCATAATATTCTCATGTGTTTCTTCATCCAATACAAAGTCTATGTCGAAGTCTTCTATTCTTGTAACTATGCGTTGTTTTTCTTTCAGGATCTCTGGTAAACTGATGTCTATGTGATCATCCATTACTTCTTTTAACTGTATTAACATAGTATCTGACTCTTTTTCTGTATGATTCTTTAACATATCCTTAGTCTCTTGACCTTATTTATAGTTTTCTTGTCTCATGTTCATCTTTTCAACTTTAGCAATCATCCTAGGGCAATCCTCAACCGCATGACCAATAGCTTTACAACAAAGACAAATAGGACCTATACCAGGGCATCCCTTGGCAAGATGTCCCAGTCTTCTGCAATTTTAACACAGTGTTAATCCTCTCTTTCTTTTAAATGATCCCTAGCCTTTCCTGGACTTCACACTGGCATCACAGTGGTGGGCCTACAATCTGCAAAAATTCTTTCTAGGTTCATGCATCCGCTTATTAGTCCAAAAACTCTTTCTATGCATATGAATGATATATCTTTCTCTATTTCTATCAAATTTATTTAGATCAACTCTTTCTTCTAATTGTGCCCTAGCTTTCAGACTAGGACAAAATCTATCAAACATACCTAAATTCATACTTTCGAAACAAAAATTTCCACTTATCTTACCTTTACCAGAGCACAAAGCTTTAAGCTCTTACCTATTTTCTTCAGATCCAGTTTCTTTCTTAGCACAAAGTTTTGCAAGTCATGTAGAATACAACGCACTACAACAACAGATCTACACACAGAGTTTCCTCTTTTCTTTAGTTCCCAGCAATCACAGTTTCAGATCCTAGCAACAGAACCATTTGTTGGCACAGGGGCAAACCTGGGGTTCAACTCTAACAGTGCACCAACAAAACCCTAACTACCGTCCCTTTTGGCAACACCTATGAAGCAGATGAAGTCTCACCCGAGGTAGAGGCAGGGGGGGTTGCAGGACTCAGGTGTCTACAATCAAGCTTGGACACAGATCTGTGATTACACTTAGCAGTGCACTTAGACAACAATAAGCATTAGTTCTTAAATCTCATTCACATCGCAAATTAAACCCTTATTATAGATCAATGCAGTAATAATAAAGATCAATCACCTTCAATCACTTAGAAAATAGAATTAAATCAGATCTAGAATTCATTTACCATCAATAGAGAACTAAGCATCCCTATATCTATCTACCATATATAAAGATCAATGCACTAACAGATAAACAACATAAATAACATTCACAACATCACACAAAGCACATCAACACAGGATATATGTGGTTCACCCCAGAGTGGGGCTACATCCACCAACTTCTTCTTCTTATTCTATATTAGTCTTTAGTCTTCTTACATTCATTTGCTCTTGTGCACAAAGCCACAGAGCCAAAATCCGCAGAGGACAGGAGATCTGCACGCAACTCGCCAGATCCTCCTTCCCAAAATCAAGTCAAGGCATCGATCCAACTCCTCTATCAAGCACAGAGCCTTACTTACAATGTTTGTGCACAAAGAAACTTACAAAACACTTGCACTTAGCTCTGCAATCCTTAACACATTCTTGCACAAAGCTAACTAGTCATGCACTAAGCTGATCAATAACTAGTACTTTCTACATTATATTCCTTCCTATATGTACTTTTACAAAAAGGCCTAAACATGGGTAAACCCATGGGACAACATCCCATAACCCATTACATAACCCTAGTAAACCCTTTTCTTGGTCCACAAGCCCACAAAATAAGTGAGTTCCCGCGATCTCAACTCCGCCTGGGCACTCCATCTTCGACCAGCCTGTCGAAGTCCCAAAAGTGGTCAAACATGACCAATGTTTCCTCAAAACTTGGTCAAGGGCCAACAGCTGCAATCGAAAACTATATTCCACTAAGGTAGAAAGTCTTGTGTTTGTGCATCTTTGTATGCCTCTTATCCAATTTATGACATTTAAAGAGTCCCCAAAAACATTTAAGGAGTGACAACCCTTTTCAATGGCAAAGGCAATGAGAAGTTTGAGGATCATTAGTTCGGCATAATTGTTTGTTCCCATCATAAGGCCAAATTTCATAGAGTAATAATGGGATTCTAATAAGTAGATATTCCTCCTCCCTCACAACGATTGTGTTGTGAGGCCCCATAAAAAAAAACCCAGGGAGAATATTTTTCAATTTCAACCTCTTGTGACTGTCTAGTTTTGACTCTAACCTCCTGGGTGGGAAGAGAGTTCAATATGGATAAAATATTAGCCACTATGATCTCTGGTGTCGAAGGTTCTCCTTTGAATATTAGATATTTTTGTGCCATCCAAACTCCCCAAATGATCAAAAGCGGTAGAGCTCTAAGGCTCTTATAAATTCTGGATGTCCACCAAATCTGCCAAGCTTGTTCCAGATGTTGCCCCGACTAGCTGCAATGTATATCTAATAGTCTGGAAACTTCAGTCCACACTTTGATGGTATAACAAAAATTTAGAAATATATGTAATGTAGACTCTCCTTCATATTTGCAGAGAGTACACCATTCTGGACCAAAGAAATTTATTTTCTATAGAATATCCCAGGTCGACACTTTGTTGTTTAAGACATTCCACATAAATAATCTTGTTTTGGCTGGACAGTTTATCTTCCAAAGAATTCCCCACCACCATACAGTCTCTCGTTGTGCCAAGTCTAAGTTTAATTTTAGGTAGCCCAACTTTGGTGTGTATATCCCTTAAGGTGTCGTGTCCCAGATTAGTTCACCCTCACAATCCTTGAGCATGATCTGGGATATCTCATTTATGTACCTTTCCAATTCAATTACTTCAACGTCGTCTAATCCCAACCCGTTTGTTTCCTTCCAACCTTGTGACCAAAAAGTGTTAAGTCTTGGCTTAGCAAGGTTGTTTAAAGAGTCAATACCCATTGTTGAAACAAACTTCATATTTTCCTAAAAAATCTTAGACTAAATAAAATAAAAAAATGTATTTAAATAAAAAGAGCACAAAAATGCATTTGGATAATCACCGTCGAAAAAAGGGTCATATGATCAATCCAATGGTTTAAATGTCTTAACAGGTTATGGAGTTTCCCTTGGTTTTAAAAAAGGGGTCAAAATGTTAAAAGCTTTGCTTAAGCTTCGGGTTTCGGGGTTCTGTGATTTACGCAGTTTGATATTTAACGACAACCCCAAAGTCCTGATACCGAAGTCACGAAAAGTAATTTTAAAAGAAGTTAAACCAAGTTAATAAGAATAATTAAAATGTTCAACGGTAATATAATCTTATCGTATTTTCATTTTCAGAAATCTCAACTCAAGCGACAACTCAAAATCCTGATGTGTAAGTCCCGAAATCTCATTTAATCACAATTAATTAAAGTTTAAACATACTTAATGTCTTGTTAATCATTCGTGTTTTTTGAAATCGGAGAATTATCACTCATCTCACCCAAAATAACCCGAAGCATGGAGTCCCGAAAGTATTAAGTGCTTAAGTGTGATTAACTTAACATCAAAACAAAGGTTAACGATATAAATTGGTTTTTCGCATTTTTGCTTTTCGGGATTTTTCAAAGACATTTCATTTGAACTCTCGGTTTCGAATCACCGATATTTGGCAGAATTTATTATAGATTAATGAAATATCTTATAGTGTAATACGCGTATCTCCAGTTGTACTCTCCTCATTAAGGTGATTGAATTTATCACCCATAGAAGCACAGTCTAATTAAGGCAGGTTGAAGGCAAATAAAGGTTTCTAATTCAAATTTCTTTCTCACTTTTAGCAAATTAGCAAGTTGTATCTGAGAAATATTACGCCTTCTTTTCTATAACAACTACTCTCTTTTTATCATAGGTATCATGGCACCTAGGAAAACGCAGAAAAAGAGTGATGACACCGGTGAAATCTCAAATCTGAACTCGGATGTTCTATATGATACCACAGCACATGTTGTAGATTCGGTCAGGCCCTGGATGCAGATTTTTGAAATCTTGGAGCATGAGGTTAGGAATTGCCTAGACAATTTTGGAAACGAAAGGACTGATAAGACTGAAAATAAACTCAAAGATATAGCAAAGGTCGAGCTCCATAAAATAGCTACACGATCGAAGCTCATGCCATTCAATGACCTGATAAATTGGGCTCTGATGAACACCGATGTACAGACCAGGAACATCGTGAATCATCAAAAGGTTGTCATCAGCTCTTTCAAGCGAGAACACATTCAAGTAATGTATAATCTATCCCCTGTTTCTAAATATAGTTATAATGATGAATTCGTAGAAGAGTTTCAACGGAAGGAGTGTACAGAATTTGACCAAACCTACTCAGATATAATCAAAACATGGTGGGGAATTCCAGCGAAATTTAGAACTGATTCCCATGGTATTTATCCCACTGCATCATTAAATGAATATGTGGTCTATATAGATTTGATGTTATGTAGACTTTTTGGGAGGAAAATCCCTACCCATTTCCCGATGGAATGGGTACCAATTATGCATGAGGTGGTCGAGGGTTTCACTTTCAATTGGGATAAGATTCAATCAGATAACCTAACCGAGGATATTGTTGAGTACCAAATGGAAAAGGCAAAAGGACAACCTGCGTCTTTTTATATGTATGCATATGTCATGGATGTTATCTGTTATATGAACCCTTTCCCATTCATGAATTGGAGTTGGAATTCAACCTGTGATGAACCCATCCATTTCTATCACTCTAAACTATCGGAAGAAAAAGTAAAAGATTTATTTTACGAAATCTGTCACTATATAGTGATTCATGTGCACCAAATATTGTATGGTTATCAACCCCAACGGATTTCAGAGCAAATCATGGGAAACCTCAAAACAGTTGCAGATTGGTTTATCGAAGAGAATTTCTCTTATGTCAGAGTCTTCAGATGTTCAATTCCCCCTCATGCTCTCCCAAAGTTTATTCCTGATAGACTGGTGTGCAAAGAAGTAGCTTATCAAATAATAACAGGAGACATTGACAAAGAGTTAAAAGCAGTTCAAAAGAAATTTTGGCCAACTTTTCCTGTATAGATTAGGAGGTTTTCACTACTAAATTTTGGCCATTCCAAGGTAGAAGTTGTAGCACTTGAAGACATTAAACTGGTAAATGTTGAACTCAGAAGGCATGATCCATATCAAATTGTGGGAAATCATCTAGCTCATTGCAATATGAAAATGTATGAGCATGAAGACTCCCCCTGTGACATATTTAAAGGAGCCAGAGCCTATGAGGAGATATTAGACAGAGTCTGGGCGTTATCCCTTTACCTATAGTCCATGTTTCTTTCTTTCCAGAAGCAGTCGAAGTGGGTTGCCAAGGATACTATAGGGAGAATCGATAACCCCTCCTTCAGAACAAGAAAGTATACCTCCAGGTTTTGAACCAAAGTCTCTGGATAAAGGGACTACAGAGGAAAACCCAAAGAATCTTGAGGTGTCTTCAAAAAGATCAGAAACTTCGTAGACAAAACATCCAGAGTCTAAAACAGAGTTTAAATCCGAGACACCTTTAAATTCGAATCAAATGATTCATATTTTATCGTCAACTATTCCTGTCGATATCCCCAAAATAGCAGGAGAAACCCAATCCATAGACTTAAGAAGCCCTATTACAACATTGACTCCTTTACAGTCAACTTTTGGGACTCCCCATCTTGAATTTATGTACATAAGCGATCTTACCCCAATCTCTATTGAAGAAATACCTTACTCGGACTTCTTTTTTAGTAGGAAGAGGAAAGTTGTAGTGAAACAAGAAATGCACCCAGAAAGAAGGTACAATGGTAAAAAGAACAGGGTACTTGTTGATGGGCAAAATATAGAGGACAAGGATTTTTCTACAGAGGTAGCAGGCTCTTTAGGAGCTTTCACAACGACCAATTTGTTTTCAGTTGATAACTTGAAATCAAGGCTTAAGCAAAGGAATCAAATGATAGCTCAGTTGCAAAGCCAAATAAGGAACACGGAGAATAATATTAGAAATGAGATAAATAAAGGACTTGAACAGGATAGAGTTGTTGAAAAATAGGAAATCCAAATGCTCAAGTCTAGTCTAGATTAAATGTACAAAAAGATGCAAGCAATTCAAGGGCAGTTCATTCAGCAAGAGGAATCAATAACGCAGTTGCAAGATAAATTGAGTTCTACTGAAAGCCAGGTGGTAAATATAACGATATTCCAAGCCCAGGCACTGGAAGTGCGCCAGAAGCTAGAGGCAGAACAACAAAGCATGTTTTCTAAAGTAGAGATCATTCAAAACCATTTTTGGGATGTAAGTCAATCATTGGAGAACATTTCTTTCAAAGAAAAAGAGGCTACAGCAACCCAGGCCGCTTTCCAAAAGGCAGCCATATTTTCAGCTAAAGAAGAGGTACCAATAACTCCTAAATTAATTGTCGTTGAACAAATCAGGGGTGATATCATGCTGAAGGTATGGGAGGCCAATATATCTAAAAGTAGGAAAATGGCCAAAGAGATAAAGGAAGAATGTGAAGAGACTTTTGACTTGTTAGACAAAAAATTGCTAGACATTGGAAAGGGCGATTTCCCTGGACTACTTGGACAGATCAATGTTATAAGACATCAACTGAACCTAAAACAGAGTTTGAATGAAACCCAAATTGAAATTTCGCAATTAAAACAGGTTGATGTTACCCTAATGGATAGATGGTTGGTGAAACTGAATTTACAATTACAACTAGTAAAGTTTGAAGATAAGTTGTCAAAAATTTAGAGGAAGTTGTATTTGTTTGAAGCAAAGGATATGACAGAGCCTTCCAGAAGTTTAGTACATTTTCTTAGCAGGTGCATTGAGTGTCTCAGACCAAGTGAAGGAAATAATTCAAAGAAATAATGAAGTAACATATGCATGCTCATTTTGTTGAAATGATAGAGAGGTAAAAGGTAGCCAAGCGAAATGGTTCAAGTTTGTATTATGTAACCGTTAGCACCTAGGAGTTAGGAAAACACCAACCATCTAGGGTTGATGACTTTTTTTATAAATATAATTTCAAAAGACTTATAGATGGCTTTTTTCTAGCTGATTGTAGTAGAGAAATTTCTCCTTTACAAGAATTAATGTCAATGCAAAATGGAGACTCCATATTCCATCAACCCTGAGTTATGTGTTCCTCTATACTTTCCTGTTCAATATCATTTATTACATATCTTTGATGAATGTTTAACTACAATTTAGTACAACTTCTACTGTGGTTATGTGTTATTTGGTCCTCTGATTGTTTGCAGATTTTCGACTGTGTTTGCTATTAGCAGACACAAGACTTGTGAATTATTCAGATCACTATATTTTTATGCTTCATTAAAGTTTTCTCATCTATTTTCTTCTCTTGTTACAAAGTGAGATTCCTCGATGATTGATGCCTCACTTTGTTTAAACAGCTTTATGTTTTCTTTCATCTCATTTATTATTTTCAATTTAACCCAGGAATGGGAAACAACCTCTGAAATTGTTACATTATTAATTCAAATTTGGGAACTTCTCTCATATAATCTAAAATAGAAACAACAAACCTTGAAAACCAAGTAAAAGATCTTTTAACTTTCTTTTCCTCATGATTTCTCTTATTGCAAGACAGCCTAATATAGAACCCGGACTCACAGATCAGACTAGCATCGCGTTAACCTTGTTTAATACTACCCTCGAGACAGCAACCACCCGGGATAAACTTGAACGTTCATAGGCAACCATTGAATAATACATAAGCGTCCAGGAATGATTGGAAGATAGACAAAGACAAATCAGAAATCAACCATAACTTCTTATCCTAAAGAACTAATTTCCTTCCATTTATCAAAAACCTTCTTTATTTTTTCAGATGCCTAGACTTTATACTTTGAAGCCTTAAGTATAAACTCTGGAACAACACCCATTGTGCTCTAATGTTGGATAAGCTAATCGGAGAGTATATGTTGTCCTTCACTGCCTGACCAACGATCTCTTCCAATTCTGAAATGTTGGTCATTACCTATCTTCCAAGAAAGTCCATTTTCTATGACCGGGAAAGAGTTTATAATCTCTTTCTAAATCATCGAGGCACCTTTTAAATATATTTGTGAACTTTTGATCCATGTCTCCATGGGAATCATCTCAATATATTTTTTCACTACTACCTTATTCCACAGACTAGTTGAGTTTAGAATACGCCAGCCTCCCTTAGCCGCTAGAGCTTTGGAGAAGAGGAAAATACTTTTCAGGCCCCATCCTCCAAGAGCCTTTGGAACAACAATATTTTCCCAATGGACCCATGGGATTACATGCGATTCCTTTTTACCACTCCATGGAAATTTGGAGGTGAGTTTTCTTGATGCTTCCATTATTCCTTTTGGGATCCAAGAGAGGGACATCCAATAAACAAGGATAGCTTCCAAAACTAACTTGACCAGAACTAGTCTACCTGTGCGTGAGAGCCACCTATGGCTCCAAGTGTTTTGTATTTTATCCATTCTCTTCAGCATCCACTTCTAATATTCTTTTCTATAGTCATTTGGTTTTAGTAAAAAACCCCAAGCACTTTAGTCCATCATCTAGTTTCTTTTCCTCAAAGGGAAAGAAAATCCTAAGAGTTTGGCCTTCTTCTTCAGAGAGTAAATTTGTAGTGAGGGTTGATTTCCCTTCATTAATTTTCATCCATGTTGCTTTGGAGAAAAGAAGAAGTATATGCCTTGAAGTATTTGCCTCCCTTCTAGATCCTCCACTGAAAAATAATACATCGTCCACAAAGAGAAGGTGAGTAAGGTGCAGATCTTGCGATATTTTGATTCCGAGTAAAGAGCCCAGTATTTTTTCTTCCTAAATAGCTCTGCTAAGTCCTTCAGCAACTAAGAGGGAAAGTAGAGGTGATAATGGGAATCCCTGTCTTAAGCCTCTTTCTGAAGGAAAAGAGGATGAGGCTGAGCCATTAATAAGCACAGCAAAAGAGGTTGCAATGAGGTAGTTCATGACCCGGTTGATGAAAGGGACTACAAAACCCAAATGAGTAAGCAATAAGCGAATAAAAATCCAACTTACTATATCATAGGCTTTAGAGAGATCAATTTTTAGCACTACACCTTTTAATTTCCTTGTCTTCATACTGTGAAGTCCTTCTTGTGCTACTCTTATGGATTCATGAATTTGTCTTATTTCCAAGAACCCAAATTGTTCTCCTGAGATTCTTTCTGAGAGTATTCTTTTCACTCTTCTTGCAATTACTTTTGAGATAATTTTAGACACGGTTACAAAGTGAGATTGGGAGAAAGTCATCCAAGGTCTCCGGATTATCTATTTTTGGAATCAATGCTAAGAAAGTAGAGTTTATACTTTGTGGTATTCATCCTGATGTCCTGGTGTCCTCTACCATCTTTAACAAATCATGTCCCAGAATATCATAAAAACCCAGAAAGAATTTGATATTCCAACCATCTGGACCTGTGATTTTGTCTTTTTGAAAGCTGTGTAGAACCTCTAATGGTTCTTTTTCCATTACTTCTTCCATCAGGAGTCAATTGTCTGCTTCAACTACAAATCTGGGAAAAGGTTGAGCCATTTGGACCACTTCTTCTATGGATGCTTGATTTTTTGCTTTGAAAATATTTTGAAAGTAATTTTTCCCCAGTCTTGACATACCTTCAAAGGTGCTTTCCATATTTCCTGCATAATATTTCAGCTACCAAATGGTATTGACATTCCTTCTTCCTTTAGAAAATGCTTGAAAGAACTTTGTATTCTCATCTCCACTTTCCATCCAGATAGCTATGCTTTTTAGTCTCCATGATTCTTCATTTTCCTTGAGTAGTTTGTTTCTTCTCTTCTCCAGATGTAGTAGTGTAATTTTTTACTCAGGAGTAGAAAAACACCCCCCCTTCTTCTTCAGATAATCTTTGTAGCTCTAGTTCAATTTGTTTTAGTTCCTTGTCCTCATTTTTCCTTTTTTGGAAGGCCCAAGGTTTACTACCTCTTTGATCCTTTTCATATTTTCTGCCAACTGAAAGGTTGTCGTCTGATTTATGTCCTAGTGATAGGGTATCCAATTTTATTTTACAAGTTTAATAAAAGAGTCATCCTCCAGCCAAGTCTTGTTAAATTTTAAAGGACTAGATGGCTTCTTTGATCCCTGTCTATATTCCACGAAGATTGGGTAATGATCAAAGATACCACCATATTCGATCCACTATTTTAAAGTTAGTTGTTTTTCTAGGAGGGAATCAACTATCAGAAAGTGATCCAACCTTTTAGCATCTCCATCATCCCCTACCCTATTATTTCTCCAGGTTGGTTTGAGCAAGATGGGGTCTAGGTCAGTTAGTTTGCATTCAACAATTTTTTTACTGAAATAGTCTGCCANGGAATCAACTATCAGAAAGTGATCCAACCTTTTAGCATCTCCATCATCCCCTACCCTATTATTTCTCCAGGTTGGTTTGAGCAAGATGGGGTCTAGGTCAGTTAGTTTGCATTCAACAATTTTTTTACTGAAATAGTCTGCCAGAGGGTCAGTTCTAGCATGTCCCCCCCCCGAATTCTAAAGTCCCAGGGAGAGGTTAAATCTCCCCCTAAGATCACCAAATGATATTTTAGAAAGGATTTAGAAAAAAGAGAGTCCCAGTATGGCTTTTTGTTCTGATAAGGACCATAGACGTTTAGAATATGTAGATATTGACTTAACTTCGTAGCCATAACAGTAATTCCTAGTCCAGAGTCCATACCCCGGGAATTTATGGCTTGAATTGTTTGGGTGTTCCATCCTATTGCCAAACCCCTTGATCTTCCCATGGCATCCAGAGTTTCAAACTTCCATCCAGGAAGTAGCTGTTGCAAACAAGATTTTATCTCTTCACCTTCCACCAAGGTTTCTTGTAAAAGAAAAACATCCGGGTGTTCCGAAGAAATCACCCTTTTTAAGGCTACTTTTTTTAGGGCATCGACCAAACCCCTGTAGTTGAAGGACATGCACTTCATCTTGGAACCTTTCCCTGGGGCCTCACTGCTCTAATTTCCCTTTCAATCGATCATTTTTTTTTGGGCAGAAGGTCCATCTTGGCTTTGGATTGAGATTTGATATCAATGATTTT
>SNQJ01S0034401.1:31718-48586 GCA_010110895.2 Picea sitchensis | reverse complement strand
CCCTCCCTATGGTTTGGTTTCCTTCTGGGATATAATAAAATAATGAGTTGTCGTAGTCTCGATGGAAAGGGAGGATGAAGAAGAGTCATCTTCTGCACAACAGAGTCTCTTTGGGGAAGGTGGGTCACCCAAAAGGAAACCCTTATTGAAAGGGTCTGAGCCTCTCTTAGTCTGTGGAGGAGGTTCGATAGCTATGGACAAATTTTTGAGAGCCTCCATCCACTCATTGCATTCTAGAGTAAGATTTTGAATTAAAACAATAATAGGAGGAGAGAGAGGTAAAGGATTACCCGTGACCAGATTCCTTGTGTTTCCCAAGCTGAGTTTGAAAAGGCTTGTAGTCTCGGATCCTTCCACCACTTGTCTAGCAAGAGTATCAAGGATTTCCTACTGACCAACTTCTTTGGGAGTAGATGAAGGCCTCTTTAAGTCCACTGAATCTTTTGCTTCATCAATTGTAGCACATGTATGTATGATTTCCTCCTCCTGAATCACTCTCTTCCCCTTGTCACTGTAGTAATTTCTTCCTCTGGTTCTTAAAGGAAGGTGGCAATTCATCACCAAATGCCCATACTTATGGCATCTAAACGGGAGGTTTTCATAACATTCAAATTGACTAAAATCCTTGCTACTTTCCTTTGTTTTGTTTATTCAAAGGATAAATTCGCTTCTAAGAAGTCCCCCAAGTAATTTCCTATGACTTTGAAGTAGTCCAAGGACCAAAAATGTAGCGATTGTTCTAGAACACTGACCTAAACTGAGATTTTATCCATTTTTTCTTTGCTAGCATTGAAAAGGGGATTCAGTGGTTTTAAGAAAAGAGGGGCATTGTTGACACTCCAGTTTCTTCCCAGAACCCATTTTGCATGATCTGGTTGAAGGAAGTTAAAAGCAAACCAATTCATGTTTAATTCAATGATCTCTGGGACGTAGCCAAGATGCTCTTTCCAAACGATATGTGCCCAGTCAATGATGGATTTATGTGCAAAGGATCTGTCGCTAGCCCTCCCGACTAGGGTCTGGTTTTCCATTTGAATAGCATGATTCATACCTACCCCTTCCCTGAGCACGAGATTCCCCACTTTTCCTTTGGTTTTTAAACATTTCCTCTTATGTCTCTGCCCAACACTAACTTTTCTCCTTTGCTCCCAGGGACCTTCAGAGAAGGTTTTAGTCCTTTGTGTTGTCTGTGTGAAACCCCCTGTGTCCTAGATGAAACCCCGTTGATCTTTAACATCAAAGAGTGTCAAAATAAATACCTTGGAGGCGTTAGTCTTGGTCAAGTCCACCGAAAAACCAAGGAGCCATGAGAAAAGGATCTTTGATCTACTCTGTTCCACACATGTTTCCGAGCAGGCCTTTGACCCACATATTTTTAATCCACATCATGCATCCTCCTGACTAGAAAGGGGCAAAGAGAGGATAAAACCTCCTCCTGTGTGTGAGATCCAGTCAAAATCTAGATCATCCGGAGGGCTAAGAGAGGGAGGAATTCCTCCTTCTGAGTATAGGTGACCAGAAGCCAAAAACTCCGAGAAAGTCTCAAAGCAACCTTCAAAACCCTCATTCCTCAAAGAGGGCGAAAAAAGGGAGTGTTGTATCAACTTACCAGAAAGTGGAGGGGTTTCTTTGTCAGGATCTGGGTGTAGAGCCTGACTGATAGATGTTTCCTCCTCTGCGCGAAACCCCATACCTCCACCTATTTCCAACCAAAAAACTTCCCTGCTTAAGTGTTCCCCCTTGGTGGCCAGATTGTCTGGTAAATTCTCCATGGTGTCTCTTTGTATTTCCACGTCCACCGCTCTTTGTGAAAGTCAAAAACCGAGGGGGAAACACCGTAGAAACTCTAGCACCACACTGGAAAAAAAGAAACCGGGAAAAAAGCACCTAGGGACCTCCGGGAAAACCACCATGCTTAAGACCTGATCGCTAAGTTTGGGTTGTAGACCATGGACCATAGTGACTAACCACAATTGCGGGCTGCAGTTGAGATAACAACCACATATTCCATATGTATATTTCTATTACATGAAATATCAAGTTTTTTCTTTCTTAAAAAAATAACCTTCTCTTCTGCTATGTTATGAACACTAAAATAAACTTCTAATTGTTACAACCATTGATTCAACTTATCATCAATGTCACCTTGGTAGGGCTTGATGTACACTTCCAATTTCACTTTAAATAGAGATTGGGAAGAAGTGACATAACTCAAACTTGGTCTCTCTTTCATTGGCCTTTTTTTCGACTCCTTTTCTATGTCTTCATTATCACCAGATTTATCGTATGGTCTAGCTTCTGAGTTAGAGCCGCCAAAATCCCTAATTTTGAGCTCTCATTTCCACCTCTCATTTGAATGATTTCATTGCACTTCTACCTACATCATTGCACCTCTCATCTAAATGATTTCATTGCATTTATACCTACATCATTGCACCTCTACCTATAGTTGACTCCAATCTAAATGGGATGGCAACTTTCATAGGTGTTAACACTCGCACCATCCTCAAGCCATTGCACTTTCCCCCAAAACCTATTATATGGGGTTTATCCATTAAACTTGTGCACCTTGGCGTGATGGAAAATCCAACCATTTTCTCAGAAAATTTTGTAAACCCATTCATAAACCATATTCCCATAACTAAGAAATTGTCATAGTCACATCCAAACAATAAAATAATGGGAATGTTGCATTTTCAATCACTAACAATGATAATATATGATGTTTTTTACATGAGTTATTGTAAGCTAGACCATGGCTTCTAGAAAGCAACCTGAGAGGAATGAATATCCTCAAGAAATCCTCATAGAAGGAGAGGCATATGTGGAACTTGGAACCAAAGAATCCCCTACGTTATCTATGATGACATTGTGTGTGATATTGATCCTAATAATAATCCATAATCGGGGAAGATTTACAAGTTGCTCAAAGATGAGGCCTACCCAGAACCTGTCATGTATCTAGGAGAACAAGACCCTGACCCCAAGGTATTCCACAACATCAAGAAATCCCACTCGTACAATGTCACAACAAAACTAGCTATTTTTTCATGTGCAGAAATTATCTCCTAGTTGATTGATCATGTCGGCATTGAGAATGGGTTGATCAAAGGTGATCGAGGGAAGCCTATTACATCCCTTCAACCTTGCAGTCCAAAAACCTATTACAAGCTTGTAAAACCTGAAGTAAGCATGATCGATGAATGCATTACACAGTTCACCAAGAATAAAACCTATCATGAAATTATGAAAGGATGGTAGGTAGGAGAAAAATCATTCAAATCATGGCAAAAATACATATACCCAATTACCAACATCCAACACCCCTACAGATATGTGATTGCATTGATAAGCAGGTTGTATGGTGAAAAGGGCACAACACAATTCAAATAAATTTGGATCTTTCTATTATACCACAAAGTAAAAAATGGCAAGATGTTCAACTAGTCAGCCATTCTATCCACAACTATGAGAGATGCCATTTCAAGGGAAACGTATCCCACTTTGGGAATTCCCCAAAAATTCTTCATGTCCTCATATTGACTGGTTGTTCTATGTGTTGCAAACAATTTCATATGGATGAGATGACAATGGCAACCAGGTGACTGACTAGTTCATGTCTATTGTTAGGATTTATGGGAGCACAGGTACATAAGGAGCTACACAAATATTTATAACCATTCCATCCCCCACTTACACATGCATTTTGCAAGACAACTCCATGTATGATAGAAGAGTCCATGCAATTGTTTAGTACACTAGGAGATTGGTATGTAATGGATAAGACCATGTACATTTGAGTATTTGGAGACATTAAACCTCCACACTTGCTACCTAGATTTATATTAAACATATTGGTGATTTGTGAAATATCTTATCAAACTTACCCATCTGGATCCAAATCCTCCCTCAACAAAGAAAATAATGGTTTGTGGCCTCATCTTCCTCTCTACATAGGATCATATGGCATAAACAATGTCAAGTATGCTAATATAGAGAGTGAATCCTTGGCAACATATCACTACGATGAAGAAATAGTATGCTAATATAGAGAGTGAAGCCTTGGCAACATATCACTACGATGAAGAAATATTCAGAAGGAATGATCCCCTCGATGTGGTAACACAACATTCCTCAACAATCAAATACAAGTGGAAATATAAACATGAAGTCTGGAAAGAATAAGAAATTTATAGAAGAGCCAGACCCTATGAGAAAGCATTGGGAAGAGTTGGTCACATGAGTAAAGAACTAAATGAAAAACAAATTTGAGATGAGGAAAACAAGAAGAAGGTTGCATGGGGTACCTAGAGAGGTACCAAGGGGAATATTAGATGTAATAATGGCCATAATCATGGAATAAAACCAGCTATGTAGTAAGAGAAAATAATATAACAATAATTGGTAGTTGGCATAAACCCCTAGGAATACTCAAGAGAAAGTATAAATGCACATGAGTATCAGTGTATGAAGATATGTTGGATTTTGTTTGTTGTATTGTAGAAAGCATGGCTTGTGGAATGTTTGTTGTATTGTAGAAAGCATGGCTTGTGGAATGATTCCTTCCATAAGGAGTATTTGATGGTGTTACCCTACCTTGAGGGTTTTGTCTACATTATTGTGTTCTTTATGGGTTGAATGCATTTTTATATTTTTGAAGTTAAGGATTTATTCTCAAGTTAAGGGTTTATATTTTATCTTTTATCTATCAAGGTTTACTACACTCATCTTGCACTTCTCTCACATTGCTTGTCCTTTGCACCAACTTTTTAATGAATAATATTTTAGTTGGACATTAACAACTCAACATGCATTTGAGGAAATCAAGACCATGTTGTGTTTAAAACCAATTCTAAAATTTCTTTATTTATAGCAATGCTTTGATATTGAGACATATGTATGCATCTCAACTCAGCATAGGCACATTTCTTAAACAGTGAAGACATCATGTTGCCTATCATTTCAAGAATATTTCTACAACAATACTCAACTACAACACATATGACAAAGAGATCTATAACTTAGTTTGACTATTGAAATAATGTAGGAATTATACTCTCGGTAAGGATACCATCCTACACATTAATCATCATCCTCTTATTATCTTAAACTTGAAATCTAAATTGAAAGAACAATGCCATCTCAAACATGCTTCATATATCTACACTACAAGGAGAACACCTTGTAGCGGAGATTTTTGCAAAGGTTTTTAGTGTTACAAGATTTGGCAAAATTTTTAAAAAAACTTTGCTACAACCTTTGTTATTCCAAGTCGAGGTTTTAATGGATGTTCCATATAATAATTTTTTTTGGGGCGAGCAAAGGTTTTTTTGTCGATGCTTTTATCGGAAACAAACACACTAATGCATTTTAATTAACACACAATGGTATATCCATACTCAACACACAATGATGTGGTTTTAAGTAACATGCACTAATGCATACACACAATCACAAAACATCGATTCTCTTAAAAATATTATGCATCGGTACTGTATTTTATGTTATATGAAACACAAGTACTTATTGTTATTGTATGCATCGATGCATTTTTTTTTATGCAACAATGGTGCTTGTATAAATGTTATGCCTCGGTGCTCTTGTAGATGGTCACATCGGTGCTTGTACTACCATATGCACTGAAGGATACTGAAATTTCCATAAATTGAGGTGAGATGTCGGCACCATTTTTTGTTACTAAGCATAGATGTGTATATGATAATTAAATCACCAGTGCATATATCATATATAAAAGCATTGATGTGTATATTTTATATAAAGCATCGATGCATATATTATATATAAATCACTAGTGTGTATATTATATATAAAGCTCCGATGAGATTGGTCATACATTGTGTCACTTAAAATAATAAATATAATAAATTGTACGTTTTGTCGCTTAAAGTAATAGTGCTTTTTCACAATTGTAGCATCAGTGCTTATATTTAATTAATGGGAACTAGTGCTTATATTTAATTAATGGGCACTAGTGCATATTGATAAAAACGTACCATCATCTATTTTATGGAACACATCATTTAGTGAGTTCAAAAGAATACACTGCATCGATATGTATATATTTTAATTAATTATTTTTTTACAAATTTTCTATTAGTTATCTCAAAATAAAATATTTTTTATAATAATATTGTTTTTATATTTTTGTTATTGTGTTTTGATATAATGATTGCATTAATGCATTATCTCGTGATTTACACCTCTTTTATTTGTAACAATGTAAATAATCCATGTATTAATTAATCATCAACGCATCATTCGACAATGCAATAAAATAAGAAACCCATATTAGTATATATCAATAAGATACCCATCATCATACAAAATGGAATAGCGTAAAGGTCCACAATAATCAAAATGAAACCAATATGTGATTGTTACACTTATTTGTAACATGTCCTCATGCAGTAAGAACATTATGTTAAGTACATTAAACAAAATTTGTGATTTTCACAGACAAATATTCCAAAACATACAACTTGTAGTAACATTCAATTATATTGATTGTCATTCACCACTTGAACTGTTGTTATCACTCGAGAGGTGTACATGCTTCATTTCTTCATCACCTGTAGGAGATATTCTACTTTGGTTATTTAGACTAATGTTTTCTTCATCGACTTGTTTTTTATGTTCCTCTTGTTCATGTTCCATCTACAAACATAAAATTAAAGTGTAATAAGTAAATTTACATTTATACATATAGTAGAATATACATGATTGAATAAATAAATAAAACATACCATAACAATGAGTGATTCATAAACAATACACATGTTTTTGAAGCCATGTCGCATGTTGTGTATCACGATCTCTTATATTGGTTGCTCTCCATACTTTGTTTCATGCATGTTTAATATGCCATGACAAAGCATAGTTGATATAATTAATATAAATATTTCTTATTGTTCCATTAATTATAAAACAAGAGAAGTTAAGCTACATAGCTACTTACAAATTGTTCAATTAAACCTTGATACTTCAACATATACTCAGAACCCTTACTTAACCCAATTTTGATTAATTCATTGGTTGGATATTCTTTGTATTTTAGCACCTATTAGAAAACATCCATGGACGAATGTAAATTGATTATTTAAATATAAAGATCACAACAACTATGAAATATTATGTAAAGCCAAAAACGTAAGTACTCACAAACTTTGTGATCAACCATTTTCTTCCTTGTCGTCCTATCTTATGTGTTGAATGGGTTCCATTTTTTATTCTTTTCTACAACAAACCAGTTGAAAATTAATATTTCATGCAATATTTAAATTCGATGTACATAACATAATTAATGGATGATTGCATGCCTCTGATGCACGTTGTTGTTGGGATGCCTCCTCCTGTGATGTAATTATGTTCATTTCTTTTACCATCTCCTTGTGCACTTTTTTGGACATTCCTACTGGCATGTGTTGGATTTCCCATCGTTTGTCATTTGGAATTTTTATAATCTTCTTGAAAAATGAAAAGGAACAATATTTTTTTTTAAATGGACATGAAAGTAAATATAACAAAACAGATTAATTTGGTAATTATTGAAACATATTATAGAAAAATATGTTTAGTAATAATACCTTTTAAATGATTCTTTGTTTTTGTTGTAATTTTTTTCAATTGCAAGTCTCATGGGTCTCATTGACCATTGCTCCGGAAACTCTTATTGTAGTTTATGTATAATATGATTCTTAGAGTCATTGGATTGATTTTTGTATTGTAAGTGGAAAGTACATCTATATGTTCTTTCCACTATATCCCTCAAAGTTTTGTAAAACAATTTTCCCCTCTCATTAACTTCAAGCACCACTCCAGTTGAACTGATGGCCAAGTTGTCATCATCCTTTACATCCTTCAAAATTGTTTTCCTCTTAGATGAAATTGTGTTTCCTCGCTAGCGGTCTTTGCATAACATTAAAAAAATGTGAAATCGAGTGTTTAAAACTTGTTAGCGATTAAAGTTAAGAAATTCATTTTTAGTAAAAAAATCATGTTGATTACCTTTTGATCCACCTAATTCCTTTGTTTGCAACATTTCCATAAAGCTTTTACGCTCTTTTGCGCTCAAATTGTGAACCATCTTATCGAGTTTCTTTAATTGTTTGCTATACATGAAACATATTAACCAATACACATCATTAATTTAAAGCTATTGATAATTGAAATATATAATTAAATTTTTAATAAAAATGAAAGAACTTGCCTTGTTCTCTTGTTGGGATGAGCTACCATAGTGATTATTGTAATAAGTTATTTTCCTTGAACTTCTATCAACCATACTCTATAGTAAAAAAAAATAGGAATTGTCAGATATATTACTTATGAAATCATTTTACAAAATAATATGTCAGTGTGTGTAATGAAATGGTATGACCCGGTGCACTCCACATACCTATATGCATCGGTGCTCATTACTACATATTCCACACTAACTAAAAAAAGAATAGTCAAATATAAAATTTATGAAATAGTTTTACAAAATAATATGTCGATGTGTGTAATGAAATAGTATGACCTGATGTGCTCAACATACCTATACACACCTATGTTCATTACTACATATTGTACACCAACTAAAAAACATGAATCACCAAATATAGAACTTATGAAATAGTTTTACAAAATAATATGTCAGTGCATGTAATGAAATAATGTGACTTGATGCACTTGACATATCTATATGCATCGGATAATCCACACACATATGTTATTAAAATCATTAGTAATTAGATTTTAAACTAATCAGTGGTGTTAACATTAATATGAGCACCGATGCAACATTACTATATTGTGCGCACCGTGCGTCGCGAATTTAAAGAAAACAAAAAAAACCCGATAGAGATAGGGTTTGGGATCCAATGAAATGATTTGTACCATTGCAACATATATTGAACATCCCATATACAAGTAACACAACCCTATAAAAATATATAGTTAAAAAAAAAGCCCCTTTTGAAATATAGAGAAGGGAACCAAGAAAAATAACAAGAAATCTAGGGCTTCCAATACTGAAGGTAACTATGAAACCCTTGTATTTTGGGGGGGATTGCATTGAAAATAGTTAGAATCAAATAGAAAAAAATTGAGATGATCAATAGAATGAAATGACATACCTAAAATTTATCCTCTACAGACTTGTATGTGGCCTATGGAGATCCCTTCCAAATTTGGCTCTTCAAAAAAATCAACCCACTCTAAAGTATTTGCTGGTAAATCTCTCTTGCACAAATCTCCCCTCTTAATTTTGTCAAAAAAATGAAATAATGAATAGTGTTTTCATTTATAAACACATACTTTTCAAAAAATGAAATTCTCGCTCATTTTTTCACTTTATATTTTGTCGCATTTATGATAAACCTGACTGCTTTTTTGTAACATATTTTCGGTGCGTTACACATTTTAGCACACCTGTGCGCTTTGAAGAGCATTGGTGCACTTTAAAACACTGATGGGCTTGTTCTGTATAGAAGCACTGTTGAAAAGTATATATTTACAATTTTAGTTTCTTTTTCGTTATACATTCATTGTGTTACACAATTTTAGGCATTCGGTGCCCTATAGACATACAAACGCACTAGTGTCAATTTTATTGACATAATAGAAATGAAAAACTCCACAATTAAATTTTGTAGAGATTTTGCTTACAATTTTATGCGTTCAGTGTGCTATAGATATAAAATGCATCGATGTCCATTTTATTGACAATAGAAAAGAAAACCTTCGCAATTAAATTTTGCGGAGATTTTTCTTACAATTTTAGGTGCCCAGTGTGTTATAGACATCCAAAGACATCGATGTCAATTTTATTGACATAATAAAAATGTAAACCTCCACAATTAAATTTTGTGGAGATTTTGTTTACAATTTTAGGTGCTCAGTGCACTATATACATACAAACACAGTAGTGTCAATTTTGTTGACATAATAGAAATACAAACCTCCACAATTAAATTTTGCGGAGATTTTTATTTGTGGAGACAATAACAGAAGTGACACTTCGATGTTTTTCATAATTTAACGCACATGTGCCTTCTTATAGATAAATTCATCGATGTGTTTGTAACTAATCAAGAGCATTGCACATTTTTAAAAATCCATTTGAAATTTTGTTTGAAGTTAGATCATCCTATGCTTTCCAAAACTTCATTTAAGAATTCATTCACATATTGATGATGGTTTTGGCTCAAATAAAGGATAAAAAAAGATATAATATCAAATAGCCAATTCTTTAAATTCCATTTCATTCTATATTGTTGCAAGTTCCTCATATTGTTGCAAGTTCCTCAACTTCTCTACCATTGTTTGAAGTAAGTCTAGATTTTATTTATAATTCACTTATCTTATTGAGTTTATGTCATTTATGCTCGTGCATTTGAATAAGTGTTCATTAAATTTTGTAGGATCATGATTCTGGATCGAGTTTGAATGCGCAAGATATTCCACTAGTCCAAAAATGCCACAAGCTCTTATCGGGAGAAATGTATCGCATGAAAATGTTTGATGAGAATGGACAATTGCTTTACCCTACCAATTGTAATATTCCATCTTCCATCAACCTGCAGCCTAGGTCAACAATATTACACTATGAATTGGATATATTTTATGGCACATCAGTAGTATGTGGTTTTTAAAAATTTAAAGGGTTGAAGAAGAGCCCTTGACGTGTCACATTGTCCCATTATATTAATGATCGACTACCCAAAGTTGATGGTCTAATACCTCCCACTACGGTCAAGAATCCAATAGGAGATATAGAAAAGACACATAAGAACGCTTCCATATGCTCCTTTTTTGAAAATTTGGAAGCGATATCAACTAATTTTCATCCTAAATTGGCCAATTCATTTCCTTCTATTGAGTCAACAAAGAGTTCTAGTGAGCCAAAGTATGCTATCAATACTACCCAAAACATCTCTACTAGGAGATCCAAAATGTTGTATGAGTTAAGAGAAAAAATTCCCAAGTACAAACCAAACTTTGTTCAATTGTTGGAAGGTAGTTATGACTTCTCTCTTCCTATCCATCTACAAAGTAAATACCAAACCTATTATAATTGAGCATTCTATGGCACTTGGCCATCTTCCATGCATGTGCCCAATGTTGGAACCGAATTCTCTTTGTGTGGTAATAGTTATATGATTTCCAAGTCTAAAATAGATGTTGCAAATCTTGGGTTGTTTATCCTTTCACATGTTTTTGTTCCTCCCAAATAATCAGTAGCACGTATGCCATATTGTGGTCCTCTTTATAGTTGATCTGATTACTTGAATATTGTTAAATACAAACATAAAATTTACATGTATAGTATGTGCATGAATGGTTATGCTTCTGGAAACTTTAACAGGAAAAATATATTATATATTGATGGTCTTCCACAAACTCATGGGAGCATTTCAAGGTTCATAAATAGTTGTAAGTCCTCATTATTTAGTGCAAATTATTCCTTTGAGGAACACTCCAATGACAAAGATTTTTTTATGAAAAGAAAGGCATCCAGATTTGTTGTTGTGCATGCAATACGTAGTTTGTCTCCTTGTGACGAGTTATTAATAAACTATAACTTACGTCGACCACCAAACGTTCATAAAAAAATGTCTTGCATTGGGTTTACCTTTAGACGTCCCCTTGGGGCGTAAGAAAAAGATGATTGAGTAATTGTATTTTTTGGATTTTCAATGGAACTGATATAAATTTATTGCTTAATTCGACATTTGTTTTACAAAGTGGTTGGTTGCATGTTACAATCATTACATCAAATATGGGGACTAAGCTCTATAACATCTACATGGGGATTTTTTTTTATTTTATTTATTAAGTTTTATTAATGTTTTTTATATTTTTAAATATTAATATTAAATTAATTTAATTTAATATTCTTTTAACCTTAACAAATTAATTATTTTCTTCACGAACAAAATCTAATATTTACATTTCCTTATGAGGATATTCATGAATAACTATTATAGCGTTATCAATAAAATAAATGAAAAAATAACATTTTATAAGAGTAATTATTCAAATTAGTTTCTTCATTCATTAACCAAATCCAATATTTCCATACATGTTAATACAAAATCAACGAAATGCAATGTGTAACATATTTTTTAACAGAAGATTGCATTGATAATTACATACTTTTCACTACAAAGAAAACACCTTCTTGCATAGTTTCTTATGGAACCTCCTCGAAAAATCTATCCCTTCTTTGTTTATAGCAGAAGTTGTTAGTGGAGGCGGGTGGCCAAAGGTTTTTGCAGAGGATTTTTATTGGTGCGTATTTAAGGTACATACCCACTAGTGTACACATAAACAATAACGCATCGGTGCTTCAATATTCAAAAGAACCATCAAAAGTTATAATAAAAATAACAACTACCAATAAAATTGCACCAGTGTCATTAAACATTATGCACATGTGTGCATCACTGTCGTTAGGTGCACCGCGGTAGGGTAAATAAAAAAAATCACCAAACATGTTTTCATTGTTACACTTCATTTCGTTATTCCAAACTCTCAAACAAGCATCGGTGCTCACCCTCCTTCCAAATATTCCCTATTTCCAGTGCTCTACAATGACTTGGATTAGCTCCATTGGTAAATTATACACATTTCCAAATTTTGGAAATTACCACAAATTTTCATTTCCTCTCAATGGTGAAACCATGCCTCCTCGGGACATAAGAGTCTGGGTAAATTGTTTGTTACCTTCCCATTCGCATTTCCATATAATTAAAATTAAAATTTAGCATAAAATTTGGCATTTTTTTCAAAAAAAAATTCCAATTCCACGTGGTGCACTTGAACGCTTCACTTCACCCCAAAGTGGTGCATCCTATGTTAAATTCACAGTGAACACTAGCTCCAATGCATCTAATATAAATGTATGCATAAGTGATGCTCAAGGAAGAGCACCGCGATAAATTTTAAAAGCAAAGCGGTGCGTACTTTGGGACACCCTGCAACCGATGCATCCTTTGTTTCTCCCCACATCGGAATGTTCCATTTAATTAGGCACATCGCTAAGTTTACAATTCATAAAAATTTAAATTAGCGGTGCAACCAATTTAACAAAATGCACCAGTGTTGTTTACAGAACGACACTAGAACAGATATTGACTGACTTGGCATAACGAGGTGTCTCATTATACCCCTCATGATTGGTGCTCTATGATTCACAACGCATTGTTGAACATAATGTCGGTACTCCACTATTAAGGTAATACCAATGCATTAATACTAGCACATCGCATCACTTAAGTTGTGATAAAACAATTTAACCTAGCGGTGCCCATAGGTCCAAAAAATGCACAGGTGTTGTAAAGAGCATGACATAGGGCTGAATTTTGTAAAATTTGTTAGTGTGGTGCATCTTATTTAACGCACCACAAAAATACGTGGCAGGGCGACAATAAGCGTGGAGCACCAATGCGTAAATTCTAACAGTACGCACCATGATAGGTTTTGAAAAATAAGCAAGGTGTCTTTGGTAAGGCCCTGTATCTAGTGTGTTATTAAAGACAACACACTACTAAACATAATGTTGGCACTCTAGTAAAATTGGCGCACCGGTGCTTTCGGTCTAAAAAAGCGCACCGATAATTTTGCATGCCATAAATTTTAGCACAACGATGCGTCGTTGTTAACAAAATGAAAAAGTGTGGTAAAAATAATTGCACTCAGAAAATATTGTACGATTTCACATGTTGGGGCATTTCTTTGGACGTCTCGTTATCGGTTCTCTATACAACCCAACATATTGCAAAATGTAATCTCGGTGCTACAATAACATGGTAGCATGAGTGCATTCAAATTAACACATTGCACCGCTTAAATTGCAATTAAAAAATTTAACCTAGTGGTGAATTTAGGTACAATAAATGTATCTGTGTTGTAAAGAGCACAACACTGGGTCGATTATTTCACAATTTAACAGTGCAGTGCATATTATGGGACACACTACTAAAATACATGGTGACGTGACAAGAAACGTGGTACATTGATGCATGGCAGTGTTGTTTGTCTAATATAGAGCATCGTGGACGGTGTGTAGGTTCTGTTTTAGGCGCACTTATTACTTTTCTAGATTTTTTTGCAAAAAAAAATAATTTTAGATTTTTTTCAAATACAATTTATTTATATATGTGTGTGTTGTATAATTTCAATTTATTTGATCTATATATATGTGCCTAACAATACTTGTATGTGAATCATAGATGATGATAATGAGAGGAGGAGTAGAAACAGGTCGACACATACACATTTGTACTTCAGTGAGAGGATAGGGAGTGGGAGAGGGAGTTATTCCCTCACCCTCTTTCATAACAAACATATGCCCTTTTGATGGAAGTTGGCCTCCTCAAATTTTATGAGGAGGGTACATCCCTCAGGGGGAACTCTTCATTGTTGTAACAATAGTTGATCTGTAATTAGGATCATGGTCATCGAACGTTCAAGGTCAGTCTTGATATGTGGTATCATCCCATGGAGGAGGATTTTTATTTCATCATTGGGTTGTGTAGGAGGGGGGGGGGATTTTCCTCAATTCCTTGAGCTACCGCATGGTGTTGCAGGAGAGACCCAACTAGCATATGAGCAGAGATATACCCGTCCATACATTCATTACTCTTAAGAGTTCCAGTTTCATGGTGGTCAGTTGCAGATAGGTTCATTTGATAGAGAGGAGGTTAGGTTCTCGTGTCTTATTATCTCATCACTGTCACACATTAACTTTGATGGGAAACACATTAGTGTCACTTTGTTTCATTATGAAGATAGTTTAGTGCAAGGGCATCGATTGATTAGGTGGTCATAGAATACCCCACTTTCTTGTTAGTTCTATGCTTGATTTTCATATACACATGTGGGGCATGTGTTTCTCAAGAAGGGCCATCTTGAGTTTCCCTGTACTCCGATCGGTATGGATGTATGTGATTTTTTAGCTAGAGAGGACGATCTTGTCCTCAATATTGTGAAATACCCATATGCAGGGATGGATTGGAGAGGATGTCCAAACATATGATTTACAACATCTGAGCCACCAGATGAGAGAGGTAATATTATGATTATGTTTTGATAAATCTAGTTGCATATTTTTATGTCTTATTTAATGCACATGTAATTTATTGTAACATTTATTTCGATTATCTTATTATTATTATCTATTGTTTTGCAAATATTGGCACATATGTTGAGGATAAGCCTCCCTAGTAGGATGAGGAGATGGAGGAGGCAGATGACTAGCCTATAGTATAGAGACCTCACATCCCACATAGGTTGGATCAGAGAGTTTGAATAGAGGTGGAGGACACTTATGCAGTGTCATGATTATTCATGGAGTGGTACCCACACCAGTTGGAGACATATTATGGGTACATGATCTCTCTACGATATGGAGGAGTACGCCTCATGACATGGCGTTGTTTATGAAATTTTATATTATCGATGTCTTCAACCTCATTGAGAAGTTGAGGGTTCATTCTCATGATCCTACTCCATTTGGCTCATCATTAGACCCATACACATCCTCTACTCCACCACATGGTCCTCATCCTCCTTCTGCTTGTCCTCTACATGAGTCAACTACACCATCCATCCATCCATCCTCCTTCTTCCCCTTCACATGTTTATGAACTTGCATCCATGTTTGATCCTCCTCCTCCTCCCCTTCCACATGTGTCTTCTCCATCCACGTATCCTCTTGCTTCTCCTCCACACATGTCACCATCCATTGATCCTCGTCCTCCACATGTGTCACAAGCTTTTGATGCGTTGAACACTATGTTCACATTAGGTTCTACTGCATAGGTTGATGGTCTTGATAGAGAGACATTTGATAGTGTACTTATGTCGATATTTCTTTCGGAAGTTATTATTGATATACCCTCTACATGTTGTAGCAGAGACACGGATGCATCTAGCTCTAGTGGTGGACATAGATAGTAGTGATATTGATTGACATGCATATTAATTGTTTAATATTTGACTTGAGATGTATATGTGACATGTTTATTGCAAATTTTATTGAGATGTATGTTTGACATGTATATTCATATGTGTATCTCTCATGTGTATTATGTTTTTCATATAATGTTGTGGTTGTTGTTATTTGATTTAATATAAAATGTATTATGAGTATGCTAATGATTAACATTGTTAATGATGTTAAAATATTGTGTAACTGCAAAGAATATTATTATCCCCTTTTGTGGATAAAGATAAAATATATTTATTATTGATTAGATCAATCCCCTTTTGTGAATTGATCATGTCGATCATTGTAATTGACCAAATCCCCTTTTGCGGATTGGTCAAACCCTAATTGTAATAGGCTAAATAAGAAGTCAGCCCCAGTATATATTAAAGAGGCCCCAGAATATATTAAAGGTGGTTATAACCACCCAGAAGAAGAAGTCAGCCCTGCCAGTGAAGAGACACTTCCACACGTGCTAGAATTGTATAAATAAGAGAGGCCAACACCTCATTTGAACACACACTCAGCTCACTCATCTAGTGCGTAAGTTTTGAAGGAAGTTGCAGTTGTCGGTTGCCAGAAGAAGGAAGAGAGAGAGGTGTGTTGCTCAGTGTTGGATATTCTTTGTTGTCTGGTTCATTATCTTTGCATTGCATTGGCTATCTATATTAAGGAAGTTTTGTTGGAACTTGGGTTTTCTTCCCCTTGAGGGTTTCCCAGGATAAATGTTGGTGTACTCTTGTGATTGTGTTTCTCTCAGTGATCCTGTCTATGCTATTGTTATCTAGTAAATTGAAAGTAACCTAATAATAGCAGAAACTTTAACATGGTATCAAAGCTAAGCTGAAGAGAGCATCTTTCACAGGAAAAAGAA
>SNQJ01S0034401.1:11682-31668 GCA_010110895.2 Picea sitchensis | reverse complement strand
GCATAGACAGGATCACTGTCTATGCTATTGTTATCTAGTAAATTGAAAGTAACCTAATAATAGCAGAAACTTTAACATGGTATCAGAGCTAAGCTGAAGAGAGCATCTTTCACAAAAAAAAGAAAAATGTCATTGTTGTCGTACATGAAAATTAGGGATTTTTATTAAAGAAGGTTTTCAGCCCCAAATCCATCTAGAAACGTGTGCCCTACCTCAAGGAACATTTTGGCATCTTCAGCGCACATTTTTAGTGGCTAGATCTCCCTAAAAGTGAAACCCTAGTTTTCACAAAGTACCAAAAGTGCCAAAAAACCAGAGTACCAGAAGTACTAGAGTACCAGAAGTACCAAAGTACCAGAAGTACCAGAAAACCAGAAGCACCAGTCCAAAAATCTGCAAATCAAGTTTGAAGGGGTAAAATTTGGATTTTCAGAAATCTGACTGTACCAGCATACTTACCTCAGTCCAGCGCATCTTTTGGTGAGTTTAGTTTTTAGATCCAAGAAATTTGATTTTTTTATTATTTATATAGCCCGAAGGGCTAGGGTTTCTACTGTAAGAAACAATGGCTACCAGCATGAGGGTAGAAGACAGGCTGGAAGGATCTAGAAACTTCAGATCTTGGAAGCATAGGTTGTAGATGATTCTAGACGAGAATGATCTCCTAGAACATGTTACGGTAGGTGTACCAGAACCAGATGAAGCAGAGAAAAAGACCAAGCATAAGAAGAATGAAAAGAAAGCAAAGAGAATCGTGTCAGATTCAGTAAAGGATCACTTGATCCCTCATATATCTGAACCATAGACAGCAAGGCAAATGTATGAAGCACTCAACCGTTTATATGAAAGCAAAGACATCATTCGGAATCTTACCTTAAGAAATCAACTTCGTAATATGAAGAAATATGTCACATCCTACCTTATGAGAGTTTCTCGGATCAGAGATCAGCTTGCAACTATTGGAGATGTCATTAGTGACAAGGAGCTTGTAACCACAACCCTAAATGGGTTTCCAACATTTTGGATTCCCTTTGTACAATGAGTGTGTGCAAGAAACAAGTTACCCAAGTTTGATAAGTTATGGGCAGATTGCACACACGGAGAATCTAGACTTGCAGACCAACAGAAAAGATTAATTGTTGACGAAGAGGAAGCTCTTACAATTCAAAAGAACAAAAGAAGTTCCTTCAGGAGGAACAATAAAGAAGCTAACTCTGTAAGAGTTCCAGATAAGAAGAGAGATGTTTCAAAGATCAGATGCTACAACTGTCAAAAGTTGGGACACTTTTCCTATGACTGTCGTCAAGGAAAAGGGAAAAGAAAGCATCAAACACATGTGGCAAAGGAAGAGGAATCTCCTCCCTCAAAGAAAGCTTTAGAAGAAATTAAGGATTATGCACTTTAAGTTGAAGATAGTTGATTTGAAGAAAGATAGCAAATGGTGGAGTCTGTGGAGCCTCCCCACACAAAAACAAAAGATAAGTATTCATGTTCATTTCTAGTATCTTGTTTACCTCAATACTTTATCATTACAAGTTAGATTTTTGTGAGAATGTTAATTAACCTCGTTTTAATTCAGTTTCTATGCAAACTTATGAAGGAAGTATCAAAGAAGAGGATGAAGAAAGAGATAAAATATTTATTTCATGTATGATCACTCATGAGAGTGACAAAGAAAGCATACTGTAAGTAAGTTTACAAGTCTCAAAAGAAAGAACTTATGTCGTGAATTGCATAAGTTAGACAACACAACAAGGACATATGATATGGTGACAGTCAGTGAAGACCAGACAATATCTGATATTCATATAGGAGCAGGAGGCTCCTAAAGATGAAGAACAAAAATATTCAAGATGAAGAAAAAGATGGATACTCAGATATAGTGGATGAGATGCAGGTAACTACAGGTTGCTCCAGTACCATTCTTATAGATGCAGAGGGAGTAGGTTGATCCAGTATGAAGATAGAAAGAAATAAATATTTGAACTCAAGAAGGCACCCAGGATATTATAGAAGAAAACTTCAAGGATGATGACTAGAAGCTATTAGCTTGGTGCAAGAGGGAGCCATGTCTCCGAGTTCGGAATGGAGGATCGTGATTTGGTGCAGTTAGAAAAGTAGATGGATGGTGCCCAGATATTTTGATCAAGATGAAAGCTATCCAGTAGATGGATGGTGCCTAGCATATGGGTAGCATGGCATTATACCACTGAAATATTTTGGACCATAAGAGATTCTTTTAGATCCCATAGCTAGACCTTCGTAGAGAAGGAATGAGCAATCACACAGGTAGACCTTCGTAAAGAAGGAAGAGACCTTCGTAGAGAAGGGGAATGAGAAATTTGCCAAGGTTGGCCTCTGTCCAAGTGTTGAGTTTTGGATACTCTAGGGACATGCTAGAATACCCTCGTAGAGAGGGGTGTGACCACCCTCGGGACATGCTAGAATACCTCAGAGAGGGTGCACTACCTCAGAGAGGAATGTGGATGTTTCTCCAAGGGGCCGGCGATACTTCCTCTAGCCAAGGATTGAGTAACATGGAACACAAACCTTGACCAAGTGGAATGGTTAGTTGGCTATTGAGGTTTTGTACAGATCCTCAGGCAAATCATGGAAAGGGAGTCTAGTCTTGCCCATAGCATCTTAGCTTCTCTAGTTCAAGTGGGATGACTAGGAGGAAACTATGGTAGTAGTCCTCCCTAGTGGATGGCATATAGATGACTACAAGAGAAGGAAGAACATAAAAGGAATGGCAAAACTCATAGAACATCTTATGTGTGAAGATAGATATCTTCTAGGTGAAGATAAGAAAGAGTATCTTCAAGGCTAAGATAAAGAGAACAAAACTTCGATGATTTATAGATATGCCAGCCAAGATCATGTGATGCCGTGATGACCAAGTGGAAGATATTGACGCCTCCTGTTAACTAGTCGATGATGCTATCCAATTGAAGATGTTTCCCAGTTGATGATGTCATCCAGTTGAAGTTGTTGCCCAGTTGATGATGCTATCCAGTGGATGCCACTACCTATTTGATGTTGACATTTGATGACCCGTCAAAGATAAAGAATATCCTTCTGTTAAGAGGGAGTGTTAAAATATTGTGTAATCAGAAGAATGTTCTTATCCCCTTTTGTGATAAAGATAAAATATATTTATTATTGATTAGATCAATCCCCTTTTGTGGATTGATCATGTCGGTCATTGTAATTGACCAAATCCCCTTTTGCAGATTGGTCAAACCCTAATTGTAATAGGCTAAATAAGAATTCGGCACCAGTATATATTAAAGAGGCCCCATAATATATTAAAGGTGGTTATAACCACCCAGAAGAAGAAGTCGGCCCTTCCAGTGAAAAGACACTTCCACACATGCCAGAATTGTATAAATAAGAGAGGCCAGCGCCTCATTTGAACACACTCAGCTCACTCATCTAGTGCGCAAGTTTTGAAGGAAGTTGCAGTTGTCGATTGCCAAAAGAAGGAAGAGAGAGAGGCATGTTGCTCAGTGTTGGATATTCTCTGTTGTCTGGTTCATTATCTTGGCATTGCATTGGCTATCTATATTAAGGAAGTTTTGTTGGGTTTTCTTCCCCTTGAGAGTTTCCGAGGATAAATCATGGTGTATTCTTGTGATTGTGTTTCTCTTAGTGATCCTGTCTATGCTATTGTTATCTAGTAAATTGAAAGTAACCTAATAATAGCAGAAACTTTAACAAATGATTTCTCTGTTTTTAAGTTAAATTTGAGATGTATCACTCATTTAAATTTACAGTATCCATATAATTTTTAAATTTACTTTTATGAAATCTTTTAGTTTGGATTATGATTGCAAAAATTTATAACCATTAATGCCTTATAATGTTTTTAACTCTTCTTCAAGGTGAATTGTTTGTTGTCCATCAAGATACAATATGTTGATTGAACATGTTTAGAGACAAAAATACTTAAATATGATGAGTGAAATGATTGTGATTTGAATAATTATGTCTTTTTCATATATTATAATAATACCATTATAACATAATTCACTAATAATAATAATGATGATGTAATAATATGTTAGCTTTGAATATTCCTCTGTGATTTTGATGGGCAGGGGGAGCTCTGCAGTTTTCTAAGGTATTTTTGTGGAAGGAGTCTAGCGAAGAGACACGTAGCCTCATGCCCATAGACTACAGGACCTAAGGTATCCACACCCAAGGACTCACTGTAAATGAACCCCTGTTGCAGAGGTCACATCCAATCTGCAAAAACTTCTCGATCCCATTTTTTTCCCCTGTCAATGGGCCTCTAGGATCCTGGTGGACCATAACATGAGCCTCCATGTGGAAATGGAGCCAGAGGAGGAGAGTGTTTGGAATTTGGTTCTAGCCCCATTAACATCCTAGCATTCCACCTGCAAGAATACTTTTATAATAGAGCCTTTATGTATTAGAATAGCATTGGAAGAGAGGCCTCACATCAAGGGAGTAGTAATGGTGTTGAAGGTTTTGTACTAATAGGTGACTTGAATGAAACCCCAAGCATTGATGTGAAGAATGGAAAAAAAGAGAAACAGAGTGAACCAAGTCCTCATTCTTCTCTCCCCNCCCGTCAATCACCAATGCTCATTCTCTCCTGAAAGAGTGTGGCAAGGAGGATCAGTCACAAAGTTGAGGTGTATTCTCTGGAGGGGTCTTGTGGAAGAAAACCAAGAAGTGTATCAGGGTCTGAATGGCCCTATTCCAGATGGTGGTGGGAATATATATTGAGGTGGAGGACATTCAAAACTTCCATGGGAAGACTCGGGTAGGAAGGTTTTGCGGTAAGTCTCCAAAGGAAGATTCTATATTGAATTGGATTGATCTCCATTGGGGAATGTTGTTGGATTATACACCATTTTTCCATGTACTCTTTAAAGGTTGGTTGGTGTTCTTCTTTCAGTTGGATGCACAATGTGAATCCATTCTCAAAGGGAACTGGTCTTGGGGGGTTGTTTGGTCTGATTCTGAAAAAATGGGAGGTGGGTTTCAACCTCTCTAGAGAGTCAATGGAGCTGATGAAAGTTTGGGTAATTTTTCTCAGTTTTTCGTTGTCCTTTTGGTTTTTGAAAGCCATGGAGCTGATCGAAAACAAAATTGGGGTCTTTTTCGATCTTGAGACAAACCGAGAATGGAGAACAGACTGTAGGTGGGCCTGGATTTAGGTCGAGGTGGACCATCAAGACAAATTGGTAAGCACTATGGATTTGGTTTTTGGAGACTAGGTGTGGTACTAGAAGATAGATTATTGGTGCCTGCCCTTCCAGTGCTATAACTGCCATGAGGTGGGACATCTTCAATCTCATTATACTCGCACTCCTACTTTTATGGGGAATAATGTAAAGAAGTGAGTTCACAAATCAACATCCTCATAGGGAGTTGGTAACCCTTCCATCGTGTTCGATAATAATGACAGAGCCCCAAATCAAGTTCTTGTGGAAGATAGAATGACCAAAGTAGTAGAAGTTTAGGCTACACACGACTTTCCTAGTAAGATCGTTTTTTCTCCCATTCCTATTTCTTTTCCTAGTGATGGTTTTTTGGATCCTCCCTATTCTCCCTGGGTTTCTCCCCCTTTGCCACTTTCGAAAAATCAATGCTCCTCTCTCCCTCCCCTCTTGCATGCTCATGTGGCCTGCCCGGGTGACGGTTCCTAGTTATCACTGGATGGAAGCTCCCCGTCGGTGGGCCTGGTGGGATTCATAGCCTCCTATCATGGTGCTCCATTTTCCTCTCAAGCCCCAATCTCGACTCTCCCATCATTAGTCCCCTACCTCTCTAGTTTGTCTCTCGAGTGCTCAGTTTCCCCTCCCTCCCCTTCGCTTCCCATGGAAAATATACACTTGTCCTAACAAACATACTCAAAGGAGGACCCTCCCCTATTCCCTCAATGTCTGAAGCCTCGGAGACCGATCCTCTCAAGAAGGTATACCCTTTGAGGTCGTGCTTAAAAGATAAAACTAACTCCTTCTCAAGTGGGGGACTAACTCTCGACCTGATGCAGACCAACCCAGATGGATGCAAGTCTCACCTGTTAAAAGCACAACAATGTGGTGTTGCGAAAATTCGTAGAGGCAAGCAAGCCACTATTTCTAGGGCCCTTAGAGTAGGGAAAACCCCTGCCAAATTTCCACCATGATTATCTTGTCCTTCAATGAAAGAGGGGTAAGGGATGCCCTAGAAAAAATAGCCCTCAAAAATTCATCCAAAGCCATAAACCATATGTGCTTCTTATCTAGGAAAGTATGTGTGAGGGTTCGAAAGCTAGGATGGTTTTCAAACCTTCGATGAAAGTTTGGTCCTTTTGTGTAGTGGATGCCCAAGGACAGTCCGAAGGTTTATTATCTGGTTGGATTCTAGCATGCAAGGCCATTTAATCCTCCTTGGTCAATTCATCCATCGTTACCAAACTACAGATCAAGGATATGGGAATGCAACTAAATGTGGTCAACGTGTATGGTACTGAGAGAATCCCATTCTAGGATAACTTGGTTGACTCTCGCATTCTTAGTGACCTGAAAATAGTGGTGGGTGGGGATCTGAACTTTACATTATCCCTAAGGGAAATGTAGATGGGAAACCAGTACCAGGATCAATAGGCGGGGTTTTTTTCTTCCTTCTTTGAAAAGCTTCAATTGGTAGACGTGGATCCCATCAAGCTAGCCCCTTCTTGGAGAAAATTTTAGAATAACCAAGAAAAAGTGGCCAAAATACTTGATAGGTTCTTGATCCATGAGTCGTTGTTAGGTAGTCCTCTTCTCTAAAGGTCATGGGTGTTTGAAGGGGGTATGTTAGACCATAGGCCTATTCTTCTTCATTTTTTCTCGGGGGAAGAAACTCCTACAACACCCTTCAAACTTAACCCAGTCTGACTAATGGAAGATGATTATCGTGATTTGGTTTCTAGAAATTGGGTTCATTTATCCCCATCTTCTGAAGATTCATATATGTCCCAATTCATAGTCAATCTATCCCAAATCAAGAAGCTCACTAAGCATTGGCTAAAATCCTATAATTCCAAATTCATGAAAAATATTTGAGAATCCAAGGAGACTATCTCCTAGCTCTATGGTGATTTGGAAAGGGGTGTTTTCAATGATTTCCAGCTACATAAGTTAAGAGAGGTTGGAGATGTGTGTCAAGATTTTTTAGCAAAAGAGAAACAATTCTTGAGGATCAAAAGTAGATCTCTCTGGTTGAAAGCTGGAGATAACAACCATGAATTCTTCCATCATTATGCCAGTGTGTGGAAAAGCACCAACACCATATGGGAAATGCAAGCATAGGATGGCTCTTTAGTCGGCTCCTTTAAGGATAAAATAGAAGAGGGGGCCAAGTATTTCCAACCATTATTCTCAGAGACTCTAGGTTGTCCTATCTATGGAATTATTTAGGTCCTCTCCAAATTCCACCCTCTCATAACTAAAGATATGAAACTTTCACTCACAGAGGTGGTATACGAGGTGAAATTTTCGGTTTCCATAACATCAATGCAGAAAGGGAAAATATCGAGGCCCGATGGGTTTACAATGGAGTTTTTTGTGGGTTTCTATGACTTGATCAAAGAGAATATGCTATAATTTGTTAGAGAATCTCAACGCTTCGGTAAAGTCCTTAGCTCTTTCAACTCCACCTTTATCATTTTGATTCCAAAAAAAACACTCTTCATTCGGGGACTTTCTCCCTATATCCTACAATAACATAATCTACAAGATTGTAGTGAATTCATTACTCGCCGGATAAATTCCATTCTCAATGAAATTATCTCTGAAGAGCAATTTGGTTTCCTACAACATAGGAAAATCCACGAAGTTGTGGTGCTCACCCAGGAGGCCATTCACTTAGTCAAGAATTCAAAGCAACAATTTACCATTATGAAGCTCAACTTATCCAAAGCCTATAACCAGGTGAGTTGGAAATTTCTTTGACTCATCCTTCTTAAGGCGAGGCTTCCCCTTTCTATTGTTAACTAGATAACGGGTTGCATACAATCAATTTCCTTTGTTTTTCTCATCAAGGGGGGCTCACATTTCTTCAAAGTGTCTCATGGGATCTGAAAAGGATGTCCTATCTCACCTTTCCTCTTTCTCCTCATAGCAGATGCTTTCAACAAACTATTGATGGAAGCCAAAAGGGAAGGAGCATTCAGAGGAATTAAGGTCATGGATCAAGAGCAAAACTCTCACCTCTTATTTGTCGACAATGTTTTATGTTTCTACCAAGCAACAGAGAGAGATATTGGGGCTCTAAATGATGTGATTGACCTCTTTTTCCAAGCTATAACTATGGAAGTTAATTTGGACAAATCATGTATTTACTATAATGCCACTCCAGAGTTGGAAAATTCCATGCTCAGGATTATTCTCCATACAAAGAAAGTGAAATGGAAGGTGGCTTTAAATATCTGTGTTTTTTCCTGAAACTAGACATCTATAGATTCACTGATTAGCTATGGCTGGTAAAAAAGGTAGAGGCTTGTATTGATATCTAGGTAAATCGTTTGTTGTTTAGAGGAGGGTGTCTAGCCCTGTTGAATTCGATTATCAAAAGCCTCCCAGTCTATTGGACTTCCATTGTTATGGTTTCAAATGGAATCTTGTCCAAAATAAAGATTCAAGTATGCATTTTCTTTAGGTGGGACTATTCCATCCCCTTGGTCANAGGTGGCACTCACAAAGGATCTCGATAGATTGGGCCTTAAAAACATTGTTACTTTTTCTCAATCCCTTGTAGCTAAAAGTTTGTGGAGACTCATTCACAGCTCCTCCTTATGGGGCATAATTTTCAAGTCCAAATACCTAAAGGGCCTATCTATATAATATTGGTTCAAGAAGCCTAAAAAATTCCTTAAGGGGTCTATAGTCTAGAAGGCCCTAGTCACAACATTCTCGTTAGTGGGCCATTGGACGGTTTAGTAGATCAGAGATGGAAGATCAGTGCGCTTAGGTGAATACCCATGGTTGGGAGCTGGTAACTATTACCACCTATCTAAAGGTCTATTTTAGGTCCTCCACTTGAAGAATATCTTTTATCTAAATGGTGCTCGGGCCCAGGTGCTCCAAGTCCATGGGAGGGCAAGATGGAGGATGACTCTTTCGTTAGGTTTGGTTGGTGACATGGAAGACGAATGGGACCATTTTATTGGTCTCTTGGTCTCAAAATTCATTCTCCTACAAGATGGGGAAAGGGACAACCTAGTTTGGTTTAAGAACCCGAAGAGCGGGGATTTTATGGCGAAGCTTGGCTACAAGTATACCATGGAATCACAATTTAATGGGGAGAAAAAATGGTGGTGGTGGCCCATTTGGAAATTCCATTCACCTATGAAAAATAAAATCACTCTCTGGTTGGTCATCAATAACAAATTGTTGACTTGGGAAGTGGGGCTCAAAAGGGGATGGGTGGGCCCTATCGGGTGTGCTTTTTGTAGAAACCATGAAGAAACAACATCTCATTTAATCAATGAGGGGAAAATCTGTGTTTGGAGTGAAAGTGATTCTTGATGTTTCGAACCGTAAAGCAGGTTCATCTTCAGGAGAACTGAAATAGCTCACGACTTCTCCTCACTTCATCATTGATGTTATTAATATGCAATAGCTTGGGAGTTGATCAAATCAATAATTAGGGTCAGCTTTAGTTATATATTGAGAAGTCCCGAGGAAGCTAAGTTGGTTTTTATATGATGTACAACATGTTTCCAAGCTTCCTTTAATTTTTAAACCATCATCATGGTTGATATTTTTATCAAATCTTTCAATATCAAGTGCCTCTCATATGTTTCTTTTGAATTCAATGGTTTTAGCTAAGATCCCTCATCACTACAAAGTAAAAATACTAGAGGCACTTGAGCTCGAAATATTTGATAACAATATCAATCGTGACGATGGTTTAAAATTAAAGGAAGCTTGGAAACTTGTTGTACATGATATAAAATACAACTCAACCTTCTTAGAAATTCTCAATATATAACTCAAGCCAACCCTAATTATTGAATTGTTCAGCTCCTGAGCTATTGCATATTAATAACATCAATGATGGAGTGAGGAGAATTTTTGAGATGTTTTAGTTCTCCTAAAGATGAACCTGCTTTAGCGTTCAAAACATCGAGAATTACTTTCACTCCAAACACATATGTTTCCCTCATTGATTACATTACATCTGTGTGAAAAAATGAATACTAAAAACATCTCATTTATTTATTGATTGTGTGTATGCAGCCCAAGTTTTCAGTTTAGTCTAGTGCGAGATTAAGCCATTGGCATCTTTGAAGAAAGCCAGTTTGGAATATTGTCTTAAAGATTGGTTGTTAGATAAGACAATGAATAGGTTCGAATGGGTGCCCAACTTCCTGGTAACTAGTCTCTGGTGGGATCACAACTCCATTATCTTTAGAGACAAAGGCATTCTCCCTAAGGTTACAACATGAATTATCCTGAACTTGGCAAACGAATTCATGTCAGAGATAAAATTAAAGGACCCTAGGTTGCCCTCCATTCTTGAGTTGGACTTTGTTATACCATGGGGGTTCTTTCATGGGGCCTCTCAAGGGCACCCACCAGTATGTGGTGTTTTTATTGTCTTATATCTAAACAAGAATCATTATCTCCATGTGCGCTATGCTTCAGGGCGGGGCACAAACGAAAGGGAAATATTTGTTGCTTTATGCACCTTGCTGGAAGTTGCAATTCAAAAAGGAGTTGAGAAGCTCTGGGCTCTTAAGAAAGATGAGGTGAATGACCTAAGATTACTGCCACTACTCAAGGACATTTCAAGTGTTCTCCAATTATTTGAGTGGCTTTCTTATTGTCATATTCTCTTGTTAAATGGTAAAGCATATGCTCTCTCCAAAGAGGTTGTGTTTCTTCCAGTAGGATACATTGGCTTCTACGAATTTCTAGACAATGAGGAGATAGAGTCCATGGAATTTCGCTTTAGAAAATTGTTTTTGATAGTCTATGTTTTTGTTTAAAAGATAAAACATGTAACGTTTTCTCAGTATGAAGGTAAAACGAGGCCTGTAAAGATGTATCAACAGTCTGATTTTGGACAGTGATTCGTTTAGCCATGAATGTATTTTTTTTAATGAAGGAACATAAAAGGAAACCTCTGAATCTCTCACAAAAGAAAAGTATCATGTATATTCACCTTATATGAATATAAATCTTTTTTCTTTGGAAATAAAATGATGATGTAATAATAATGTTATTTTTTAATTTTTATTATTCAATGATTACAAGACAAAGTTATAATATAATTGTTTACTGAAATCACAATTATTATATTTCGTTAATATTTAATTTTTCCAAATATTTTATCAATTTATATTATCCAACTATTATAATATATTAAATTTATTAAATTAAATTTAAAATACTAAATATAGAGAATAATAATACACTTTTGATANTGATCATGATGCCAGATGACCAAGTGGAAGATATTGATGCCTCATGTTAACCAGTCGATGATGTTATCCAGTCGATGATGTTGCCCAGTTGATGATGTTTCCCAGTTGATGATGCTATCCAGTGGATGCCGCTACCTAGTTGATATTTGATGACCTGTCAAAAGATAAAGAATATCCTTCTTGTTAAGAGGGAGTGTTAAAATATTGTGTAACTACAAAGAATGTTCTTATCCCCTTTTGTGGATAAATATAAAATATATTTATTATTGATTAGATCAATCCCCTTTTGTGGATTGATCATGTCGGTCATTGTAATTGACCAAATCCCCTTTTGCGGATTGGTCAAACCCTAATTGTAATAGGATAAATAAGAAGTCGGTGCCAGTATATATTAAAGAGGCCCCATAATATATTAAAGGTGGTTATAACCACCCAGAAGAAGAAGTCGGCCATGCCAGTGAAGAGACACTTCCACACATGCCAGAATTGTATAAATAAGAGAGGCCAGTGCCTCATTTGAACACACTCAGCTCACTCATCTAGTGCGCAAGTTTTGAAGGAAGTTGCAGTTGTCGATTGTCGGAAGAAGGAAGAGAGAGAGGTGTGTTGCTCAGTGTTGGATATTCTCTGTTGTCTGGTTCATTATCTTGGCATTGCATTGGCTATCTATATTAAGGAAGTTTTGTTGGGTTTTCTTCCCCTTGAGATTTTTCCATGATAAATCCTGGTGTACTCTTGTGATTGTGTTTCTCTTAGTGATCATGTCTATGCTATTGTTATCTAGTAAATTGAAAGTAACCTAATAATAGAAGAAACTTTAACAAATGATTTCTCTGTTTTTAAGTTAAATTTGAGATGTATCACTCATTTAAATTTACCGTATCCATATAATTTTTAACTTTACTTTTATGAAATCATTTAGTTTGGATTATGATTGCAAAAATTTATAACCATTAATGCCTTATAATGTTTTTAACTCTTCTTCAAGGTGAATTGTTTGTTGTCCATCAAGATACAATATGTTGATTGAACATGTTCAGAAACAAAAATACTTAAATATGATGAGTGAAATGATTGTGATTTGAATAATTATGTCTTTTTCATATATTATAATAATACCATTATAACATAATTCACTAATAATAATAATAATGATGTAATAATATGTTAGCTTTGAGTATTCCTTTGTGATTTTGATGGGCAGGGGGAGCTCTGCAATTTTCTAAGGTATTTTTGTGGAAGGAGTCTAGCGAAGAGACACGTAGCCTCATGCCCATATACTACAGGACATAAGGTATCCACACCCAAGGACTCACTGTAAATGAACCCCTATTGCAGAGGTCACATCTAATCTGCAAAAACTTCTCGATCCCATTTTTTTCCCCTGTCGATGGGCCTCTAGGATCCTGGTGGACCATAACATGAGCCTCCATGTGGAAATGGAGCCAAAGGAGGAGAGTGTTTGGAATTTGGTTCTAGCCCCATTAACATCCTAGCATTCCACCTGCAAGAATACTTTTATAATAGAGCCTTTATGTATTAGAATAGCATTGGAAGAGAGGCCTCACATCAAGGGAGCAGTAATGGTGCTGAAGGTTTTGTACTAATAGGTGACTTGGATGGAACCCCAAGCGTTGATGTGAAGAATGGAAAAAAAGAGAAATAGAGTGAACCAAGTCCTCATTCTNCCCCCCCCGTCAGTCACCAATGCTCATTCTCTCTTGAAAGAGTGTGGCAAGGAGGATCAGTCACAGAGTTCAGGTGTATTCTCTGGAGGGGTCTTGTGGAAGAAAACCAAGAAGTGTATCAGGGTCTAAATGTCCCTATTCTAGATGGTGGTGGGAATATATATTGAGGTGGAGGACATTCAAAACTTCCATGGGAAGACTCGGGTAGGAAGGTTTTGCGGTAAGTCTCCAAAGGAAGATTCTATATTGAATTGGATTGATCTCCATTGGTGAATGTTGTTGGATTATACACCAATTTTCCATGTACTCTTTAGAGGTTGGTTGGTGTTCTTCTTTCAATTGGATGCACAATGTGAATCCATTCTCAAAGGGAACTGGTCTTGGGGGGTTGTTTGGTCTAATTCTGAAAAAATGGGAGGTGGGTTTTAACCTCTCCAGAGAGTCAATGGAGCTGATGAAAGTTTGGGTAATTTTTCTCAATTTTTCGTTGTCCTTTTGTTTTTTGAAATCCATGGAGCTGATCATAAACAAAATTGGGGTATTTTTCGATCTTGAGACAAACCGAGAATGGAGAACAGACTGTAGGTGGGCCTAGATTTAGGTCGAGGTGGACCTTCAAGAAAAATTGGTAAGCACTATGGATTTGGTTTTTGGAGACTAGGTGTGGTACTAGAAGATAGATTATTGGTGCCTGCCCTTCCAGTGCTATAACTGCCATGAGGTGGGACATCTTCAATCTCATTGTACTCACACTCCTACTTTTACGGGGAAGAATGTAAAGAAGTGAGTTCACAAATAAACATCCTCATAGGGAGTTGGTAACCCTTCCATCATGTTTGATAATAATGATAGATCCCCAAATCAAGTTCTTGTGGAAGATAGAATGACCAAAGTAGTAGAAGGTTAGGCTACACACGACTTTCCTAGTAAGATCGTTTTTTCTCCCATTCCTATTTCTTTTCCTAGTGATGGTTTTTTGGATCCTCCCTATTCTCCCTGGGTTTCTCCCCCTTTGCCACTTTCGAAAAACCAATGCTCCTCTCTCCCTCCCCTCTTGCATGCTCATGTGGCCTACCCAGGTGACGGTTCCTAGTTATCACTGGATGGAAGCTCCCCGTCGGTGGGCCTGGTGGGATTCATAGCCTCCTATCATGGTGCTTCATTTTCCTCTCAAGCCCAAATCTTGACTCTCCCATCGCTAGTCCCCTACCTCTCTAGTTTGTCTCCCAAGTGCTCGGTTTCCCCTCCCTCCCCTTCGCTTCCCATGGAAAATATACACTTGTCCTAACAAACATACTCAAAGGAGGACCCTCCCTTATTCCCTCAATGTCTGAAGCCTCAGAGACCGATCCTCTCAAGAAGGTATACCCTTTGAGGTCGTGCTTAAAAGATAAAACTAACTCCTTCTCAAGTGGGGGACTAACTCTCAACCTGATGCATACCAACCCATATGGATGCAAGTCTCACCTGTTAAAAGCACAACAATGTGTTGTTGCGAAAATTCATAGAGGCAAGCAAGACACTATTTCTAGGGCCCTTAGAGTAGGGAAAACCCCCACCAAATTTCCACCATGATTATCTTGTCCTTCAATGAAAGAGGGGTAAGGGATGCCCTAGAAAAAATAGCCCTCAAAAATTCATCCAGAGCCATAAACCATATGTGCTTCTTATATAGGAAAGTATGTGTAAGGGTCCGAAAGCTAGGATGGTTTTCAAACCTTCGATGGCAGTTTGGTCCTTTTGTGTAGTGGATGCCCAAGGACAATCTAAAGGTTTATTATCTAGTTGCATTCTAGCATGCAAGGCCATTTAATCCTCCTTGGTCAATTCATCCATCGTTACCAAACTACAGATCAAGGATATGGGAATGCAACTAAATGTGGTCAACGTGTATATGGTACTGAGAGAATCCCATTCTAGGATAACTTGGTTGACTCTCGCATTCTTAGTGACCTGAAAATAGTGGTGGGTGGGGATCTGAACTTTACATTATCCCTAAGGGAAATGTGGGTGGGAAACCAGTACCAGGATCAATAGGAGGGGTTTTTTTCTTCCTTCTTTGAAAATCTTCAATTGGTAGACATGGATCCCATCAAGCTAGCCGTTGCTTGGAGAAAATTTTAGAATAACCAAGAAAAAGTGTCCAAAATACTTGATAGGTTCTTGATCCATGAGTCGTTGTTAGGTGGTCCTCTTCTCTAAAGGTCGTGGGTGTTTGAAGGGGGTATGTTAGACCATAGGCCTATTCTTCTTCATTTTTTCTCGAAGGAAGAAACTCCTACAACACCCTTCAAACTTAACCCAGTCTGACTAATGGAAGATGATTATCGTGAACCCAGTCTAACTAATGGAAGATGATTATCGTGATTTGGTTTCTAGAAATTGGGTTCATTTATCCCCATCTTCTGAAGATTCATATATGTCCCAATTCACATCCAATCTATCCCAAATCAAGAAGCTCACTAAGCATTGGCTAAAATCCTATAATTCCAAATTCATGAAAAATATTTGAGAATCCAAGGAGACTATCTCCTAGCTCTATGGTGATTTGGAAAGGGGTGTTTTCAATGATTTCCAGCTACATAAGTTAAGAGAGGTTGGAGATGTGTGTCAATATTTTTTAGCAAAAGAGAAACAATTCTTGAGGATCAAAAGTAGATCTCTCTGGTTGAAAGCTGGAGATAACAACCATGAATTCTTCCATCATTATGCCAGTATGTGGAAAAACACCAACACCATATGGGAAATGCAAGTATAGGATGGCTCTTTAGTCAGCTCCTTTAAGGATAAATTAGAAGAGGGGGCCAAGTATTTCCAACCATTATTCTCAGAGACTCTAGGTTGTCCTATCTAGGGAATTATTTAGGTCCTCTCCAAATTCCACCCTCTCATAACTAAAGATATGAAACTTTCACTCACAGAGGTGGTATACGAGGTGAAATTTTCGGTTTCCATAACATCAATGCAGAAAGGGAAAATATCGAGGCTCGATGGGTTTACAATGGATTTTTTTGTGGGTTTATATGACTTGATCAAAGAGAATATGCTATAATTTGTTAGATAATCTCAATGCTTTCAACTCCACCTTTATCATTTTGATTCCAAAAAAAACACTCTTCATTCAGGGACTTTCTCCCTATCTTCTACAATAACATAATCTAAAAGATTGTAGTGAATTCATTACTCGTCGGATAAATTCCATTCTCAATGAAATTATCTCTGAAGAGCAATTTGGTTTCCTACAACATAGGAAAATCCACGAAGTTGTGGTGGTCACCCAGGAGGCCATTCACTTAGTCAAGAATTCAAAGCAACAATTTACCATTATGAAGCTCAACTTATCCAAAGCCTATAACCAGGTGAGTTGGAAATTTCTTTGACTCATCCTTCTTAAGGTGAGGCTTCCCCTTTCTATTGTCAACTAGATAATGGGTTGCATACAATCAATTTCCTTTGTTTTTCTCATCAAGGGGGCCCTCACATTTCTTCAGAGTGTCTCGTGGGATCTGAAAAGGATGTACTATCTCACCTTTCCTCTTTCTCCTCATAGCATATGCTTTCAAAAAACTATTGATGGAAGCCAAAAGGGAAGGAGCATTCAGAGGAATTAAGGTCACGGATCAAGAGCGAAACTCTCACCTCTTATTTGTCGACAATGTTTTATGTTTCTACCAAGCAACAGAGAGAGATATCGGGGCTCTAAATGATGTGATTGACCTCTTTTTCCAAGATACAACTATGGAAGTTAATTTGGACAAATCATGTATTTACTATAATGCCACTCCAGAGTCGGAAAAGTCCACGCTTAGGATTATTCTCCATACAAAGAAAGTGAAATGGAAGGTGGCTTTAAATATCTGTGTTTTTTCCTGAAAATAGACATCTATAGATTCATTGATTAGCTATGGATGGTAAAAAAGGTAGAGGCTTGTATTGATATCTAGGTAAATCGTTTGTTGTTTAGAGGAGGGTGTCTAGCCCTATTGAATTCGGTTATCAAAAGCCTCCCAGTCTATTGGACTTCCATTGTTATGGTTTCAAATGGAATCTTGTCCAAAATAAAAAGTCAAGTATGCATTTTCTTTAGGTGGGACTATTCCATCCCCTTGGTCAAATGGTCTAAGGTGGCACTCCCAAAGGATCTCGATAGATTGGGCCTTAAAAAAATTGTTACTTTTTCTCAATCCCTTGTAGCTAAAAGTTTGTGGAGACTCATTCACAGCTCCTCCTTATGGGGCATAATTTTCAAGTCCAAATACCTAAAGGGCCTATATATATAATATTGGTTCAAGAAGCCTAAAAAATTCCTTAAGGGGTCTATAGTCTGGAAGGCCCTAGTCACAACATTCTCGTTAGTGGGCCATTGGACGGTTTAGTAGATCGGAGATGGAAGATCAGTGCACTTAGGTGAATACCCATGGTTGGGAGATGGTAACTATTACCACCTATCTAAAGGTCTATTTTAGGTCCTCCACTTGAAGAATATCTTTTATCTAAATGGTGCTCGGGCCCAGGTGCTCCAAGTCCATGGGAGGGCAGGATGGAGGATGACTCTTTCATTAGGTTTGGTTGGTGACATGGAAGACGAATGGGACCATTTTATTGGTCTCTTGTTCTCAAAATTCATTCTCCTACAAGATGGGGAAAGGGACAACCTAGTTTGGTTTAAGAACCCGAAGAGCAGGGATTTTATGGCGAAGCTTGTCTACAAGTATACCATGGAATCACAATTTAGTGGGGAGAAAAAATGGTGGTGGTGGCCCCTTTGGAAATTCCATGCACCTATGAAAAATAAAATCACTCTCTGGTTGGTCATCAATAACAAATTGTTGACTTGGGAAGTGGGGCTCAAAAGGGGATGGGTGGGCCCTCTCGAGTGTGATTTTTGTAGAAACCATGAAGAAACAACATCTCATTTAATCAATGAGGGGAAAATCTGTGTTTGGAGTGAAAGTAATTCTTGATGTTTCAAACCGTAAAGCAGGTTCATCTTCAGGAGAACTGAAATAGCTCACGACTTCTCCTCACTTCATCATTGATGTTATTAATATGCAATATCTTGGGAGTTGATCAAATCAATAATTAGGGTCAGCTTTAGTTATATATTGAGAAGTCCTGGGGAGGCTAAGTTGGTTTTTATATGATGTACAACATGTTTCCAAGCTTCCTTTAATTTTTAAACCATCATCATGGTTGATATTGTTATCAAATCTTTCAATATCAAGTGCCTCTTATATGTTTCTTTTGAATTCAATGGTTTTATCTAAGATCCCTCATCACTACAAAGTAAAAATACTACAGGCACTTGAGCTCGAAATATTTGATAACAATATCAATCGTGATGATGGTTTAAAACTAAAGGAAGCTTGGAAACTTGTTGTACATGATATAAAATACAACTCAACCTTCTTAGAAATTCTCAATATATAACTCAAGCCAACCCTAATTATTGAATTGTTCAGCTCCTGAGCTATTGCATATTAATAACATCAATGATGGAGTGAGGAGAATTTTTGAGATGTTTTAGTTCTCCTAAAGATGAACCTGCTTTAGCGTTCAAAACATCGAGAATTACTTTCACTCCAAACACATATGTTTCCCTCATTGATTACATTACATCTGTGTGAAAAAATGAATACTAAAAACATCTCATTTATTTATTGATTGTGTGTATGCAGCCCAAGTTTTCAGTTTAGTCTAGTGCGAGATTAAGCCATTGGCATCTTTGAAGAAAGCCAGTTTGGAATATTGTCTTAAAGATTGGTTGTTAGATAAGACAATGAATAGGTTCGAATGGGTGCCCAACTTCCTGGTAACTAGTCTCTGGTGGGATCACAACTCCATTATCTTTAGAGACAAAGGCATTCTCCCTAAGGTTACAACATGAATTATCCTGAACTTGGCAAACGAATTCATGTCAGAGATAAAATTAAAGGACCCTAGGTTGCCCTCCATTCTTGAGTTGGACTTTGTTATACCATGGGGGTTCTTTCATGGGGCCTCTCAAGGGCACCCACCAGTATGTGGTGTTTTTATTGTCTTATATCTAAACAAGAATCATTATCTCCATGTGCGCTATGCTTCAGGGCGGGGCACAAACGAAAGGGAAATATTTGTTGCTTTATGCACCTTGCTGGAAGTTGCAATTCAAAAAGGAGTTGAGAAGCTCTGGGCTCTTAAGAAAGATGAGGTGAATGACCTAAGATTACTGCCACTACTCAAGGACATTTCAAGTGTTCTCCAATTATTTGAGTGGCTTTCTTATTGTCATATTCTCTTGTTAAATGGTAAAGCATATGCTCTCTCCAAAGAGGTTGTGTTTCTTCCAGTAGGATACATTGGCTTCTACGAATTTCTAGACAATGAGGAGATAGAGTCCATGGAATTTCGCTTTAGAAAATTGTTTTTGATAGTCTATGTTTTTGTTTAAAAGATAAAACATGTAACGTTTTCTCAGTATGAAGGTAAAACGAGGCCTGTAAAGATGTATCAACAGTCTGATTTTGGACAGTGATTCGTTTAGCCATGAATGTATTTTTTTTAATGAAGGAACATAAAAGGAAACCTCTGAATCTCTCACAAAAGAAAAGTATCATGTATATTCACCTTATATGAATATAAATCTTTTTTCTTTGGAAATAAAATGATGATGTAATAATAATGTTATTTTTTAATTTTTATTATTCAATGATTACAAGACAAAGTTATAATATAATTGTTTACTGAAATCACAATTATTATATTTCGTTAATATTTAATTTTTCCAAATATTTTATCAATTTATATTATCCAACTATTATAATATATTAAATTTATTAAATTAAATTTAAAATACTAAATATAGAGAATAATAATACACTTTTGATA
>SNQJ01S0034401.1:0-11672 GCA_010110895.2 Picea sitchensis | reverse complement strand
TAAAGGAAGCTTGGAAACTTGTTGTACATGATATAAAATACAACTCAACCTTCTTAGAAATTCTCAATATATAACTCAAGCCAACCCTAATTATTGAATTGTTCAGCTCCTGAGCTATTGCATATTAATAACATCAATGATGGAGTGAGGAGAATTTTTGAGATGTTTTAGTTCTCCTAAAGATGAACCTGCTTTAGCGTTCAAAACATCGAGAATTACTTTCACTCCAAACACATATGTTTCCCTCATTGATTACATTACATCTGTGTGAAAAAATGAATACTAAAAACATCTCATTTATTTATTGATTGTGTGTATGCAGCCCAAGTTTTCAGTTTAGTCTAGTGCGAGATTAAGCCATTGGCATCTTTGAAGAAAGCCAGTTTGGAATATTGTCTTAAAGATTGGTTGTTAGATAAGACAATGAATAGGTTCGAATGGGTGCCCAACTTCCTGGTAACTAGTCTCTGGTGGGATCACAACTCCATTATCTTTAGAGACAAAGGCATTCTCCCTAAGGTTACAACATGAATTATCCTGAACTTGGCAAACGAATTCATGTCAGAGATAAAATTAAAGGACCCTAGGTTGCCCTCCATTCTTGAGTTGGACTTTGTTATACCATGGGGGTTCTTTCATGGGGCCTCTCAAGGGCACCCACCAGTATGTGGTGTTTTTATTGTCTTATATCTAAACAAGAATCATTATCTCCATGTGCGCTATGCTTCAGGGCGGGGCACAAACGAAAGGGAAATATTTGTTGCTTTATGCACCTTGCTGGAAGTTGCAATTCAAAAAGGAGTTGAGAAGCTCTGGGCTCTTAAGAAAGATGAGGTGAATGACCTAAGATTACTGCCACTACTCAAGGACATTTCAAGTGTTCTCCAATTATTTGAGTGGCTTTCTTATTGTCATATTCTCTTGTTAAATGGTAAAGCATATGCTCTCTCCAAAGAGGTTGTGTTTCTTCCAGTAGGATACATTGGCTTCTACGAATTTCTAGACAATGAGGAGATAGAGTCCATGGAATTTCGCTTTAGAAAATTGTTTTTGATAGTCTATGTTTTTGTTTAAAAGATAAAACATGTAACGTTTTCTCAGTATGAAGGTAAAACGAGGCCTGTAAAGATGTATCAACAGTCTGATTTTGGACAGTGATTCGTTTAGCCATGAATGTATTTTTTTTAATGAAGGAACATAAAAGGAAACCTCTGAATCTCTCACAAAAGAAAAGTATCATGTATATTCACCTTATATGAATATAAATCTTTTTTCTTTGGAAATAAAATGATGATGTAATAATAATGTTATTTTTTAATTTTTATTATTCAATGATTACAAGACAAAGTTATAATATAATTGTTTACTGAAATCACAATTATTATATTTCGTTAATATTTAATTTTTCCAAATATTTTATCAATTTATATTATCCAACTATTATAATATATTAAATTTATTAAATTAAATTTAAAATACTAAATATAGAGAATAATAATACACTTTTGATATACACTTTTGATAAAATGGTTTCGCAATTTTATACTTTAACACTAACTTTGTGAATATTTTATTAAAAAATAATATCACTAAACATTTATAATTAGTATTTTAAGAATTAGTAAAATTGACAAAGGTTTCTATACTTTTAGATAAGTATGGATCATTAAAATTTTCCTTAATTTTGACTAGGCTCTAGAAAAATACTCTTTTAGAATTTCCATGTCCTTCTTATATTGACACTTGTTTCAAGGAGAATGTAAAAAGAATGATTAATATAAATTTATATGATTATAAAACTAAAGGATGGAGTGGAATAGGTGAAGGCCATGATAGATGCACTAGTTAAGGTTGGAAATGTCATCAAAGTTGGTAATGTCAACACCACAAGTGTGATTCTAGAACTCATAGATGTTGCACGAAGTTATTTTGTTGGAATTGTCCTTATAAGTTCTATCAAAGTAAGTATATATTTATTTGAATTTTGATTTTTTCAAAGAATAAAAATTTCAAGGTTTGATTTTTTAATATCTTCATTTTTTATTAAATAAAATGTATTTTAAAATAAATATTTACTAATGTATGTCACCAAATTTATGATATCTCAATTAATTCTTAGTAATTCAAAGGTTAACATAAACATATGTTAATACAATACAACATAAATTTTCTATAATAAACAATACATATGGCAATAAAAATATATCAAAACCACATCTTATGCTTGTACTATTTAATGTATTTTCAGTATGGTGGTTGCAAATGGTTGTTAACTTCTCATATCCAACATAATTATAAAATGAAGAAGAAAAAACATAATTAGTCATTATAGATACCCATAATAAAATGACACATCCACAATATAAATGTTGAAACAAAGCATTTACAAATCAATCTTCGTAGTCATCACCTTGATTATTTTCCTCACTTGGCATTGTAACATTGTTGTTCTGAAAAAGATGTTTAGATCTCAGATCATGTCTCAGTACAAACCACCAATCCCCATCCAACACAATTGGGTAAAAAACGCTTGGTTGCAATGTTTTGGGAAAACATAAGGCTCCTTAGTTTCAACCCACATTTTTTTAGAGTTAATACATATTGACCCACTATCATGATCTTCCTTTAAATTTCCCCGATCGAAGGTATCCCACCACTTGCAACAAAAAACAACACATTGAAATAATGAGAAGTCCACTTGCATTATCTCTTGTATCTTTCCAATATAACCTAACTTCCACTCTATTAGCTAGGTTTTGATCACGGTGGCTAGCACGACTAGATTGGTCAAACTTGACCTCCACTCCACAATATAGTGTGATGTGTCCATCATCAACATACTTACTACAAAAATGATGTCCATATGCCCACATAGATGGAACAAATGGACCTGTAAAAATGAGAACAAAGGACGGTGTCATACATCTAATAACCCAAGCATTAATAAAAACATAATATATGTTACAATTCAAATGTGCAATATTATAAATAGAACATGGTACTTGGAGAGGTTTTTATAGAGTTGTTTCACCCGATCCTTATGTTTGGTGCATCTATATCTTCTCCATGTGGGTTATGACCAGACATCGCATATTTCTCTTGTGCATGGTTAGCCACCCAACTATTGGGACATATTTTTGGAATATTTTCTTTTAAATGATCAAGATAAGGCATGTTTGTACCATTTAACCGTCTGAATGCTTTCATGTCATTGTTCCATGTGGTGAACCAACCTGATTCACTATGTAAATATCCAAACTACTTGGAATATAAATATATCCATAAGGACAATGAATAATATATATAAATGTATATGAGAATATGAGATGATATGAATACAATGAGAATGAGGGCCCGTTTATATATCTTTACAGAGGGTGCCCTTTCATGAATAGACATGTCCTTTAGATAAGACATGAATTTTGATTTATGATGTGTTTAATTATTATATTTACTTATTATTAATTATATCTATTTCTATATATAGTGTGTTCATAACATTACCTATTATTAATTATATCTATTTCTATATATAGTGTGTTCATAACATTGTATATTAAATAAAATGTATATGAATATGAGATGATATGAATACAATGAGAATGAGGGCCCGCTTATATATCTTCACAGGGGGTTCCATTTCATGAATAGACATGTCCTTTAGATAAGACACAAATTTTGATTTATGATGTGTTTAATTATTATATTTACTTATTATTAATTATATATATCTATTTCTATATATAGTGTGTTCATAACATTACCTATTATTTTTCAATTATATTCATTTCTATATATAGTGTGTTCATAACATTGCCTTCCATAAAAAATGTTTTGTCCTCAAAGCATACTTTTATGGAAGACTTATCTCTTTTTTTGGCTTGTAATTATTGTCTCTTGATTATTCATTCTTGATTTAGTGATCGCTGAAGACCTGAGACAAGACTATACAGGATCTCTTAATCAGTTGAGCAAAATTGTTGAATTGTAAAAGAGTCTCCGCCCACCCTAATTCGATTCTCGCGAAAACTGTGTTTATAGGGCTCTTGAAAAAAGATTGGCATATTTCAATTCCCATGATAACTTCACTTTTGAGCACCACTTGTAGTGGAAGTAATATTCTTCGGAATATCGGTCATTTATTTCTTTTGATACTTTGATTGGTTGAAGTATCGACTTTTTTTGATTAGGATGCCGATAAGGCATCCTTGCAACTCTGATCTTTACTTTGTATACTTGATACTTCATCTTGATTAACACTCTGAATTGAATCTTCTTCTATAGCCCTGGCTTGTTTCTACTCGACATGTGAAGATTCCTTTACATCAATCAACTAAATCAAGTTGAGTTGTAAGGTTGACTGGGTCCTCAGATAATTGCTTTATCCACCATCCTGTTTTTTCCATTTGAAGACTTTGTAGTTCCATAGGTTCAGTAATTGTCTCTTTATATACCAATGATTCCTTATTGATAAGTTGTTCTAACTTGTCTTGTACCTTCTTCTTATCACTCTCTATCTTCTTAATATGGGTGAGTAAACTTTGATTGGTGAACTTCGACAATACCCTCTTCATCCTTCTATGATATTTTCTTAATGAGATCATGATTAGCTTGTTTTAACTTAAGATCCATATGCTTCTTATCTCTTGACTCGTTGAGTTGTACCAACGAATTTTGGTTATGATATTTTAAGTAAGAAAATGTCTTCTTTGTCTTCTTTTCCTCCTGTGTGAATTTCTCCCTCAAGATTATTTTGAGAATTCTTCTCTCTTGTTTTGTTATTCATTTGCTCTAACCCAACTTGAAATTGTAAATCTCTGTTGTGTTGTTGATAAAAGAATTAGAAAACCAATTAATTTATTTTCAATCCCAATGGGTGTCACCTGGATTTTCTACTAAAAAATAAAAATATTTTTACACATGGACAAGGGTGAGCTCCATCTCATAAGCAACCCCTTCATACTCTTCCTCTTTGCAACAATAGGACATTTTGTCAAAATGCACTCTTTGTAGATGTCATAGTCTCTCACTTCTGCATTATTTTCTCAACAAATGACAAAAGTAAAAGGGCCTCCCCCTAATGATAATGTTCTCCTCCTTATATATACATATATATATACATATATAGGTTACATATAGAGCAGAGCATAGCATATATATATATATATAAGATATATATAAGCATATAAGCATATATATATATATATATATATATATATATATATGGATGGTATAAAAGTGAGCAGCCTTTGTTTTGGACTTATAATAAAATTCCATTTTATACTCTTGATTATTTGTTATTGGCGGTTAGGGCTCAACAAACAACCCTAAGTTTTGTGAATACTTATTTAGAGGTAAAATACACACACACATATATACACTATATAAGGTGCTTTTGTAATACCATGGGCCAATGGTTTTCAAAACCATGAGATGGTAAATCTCCAAAAGTAAAATAAAAATATTCACTTTTCTTTTTCTTTGAAACTTTTCTTTTAAATTACTTGTTCTCACTTTTAAATGAAAATTAACTTAACTAATGCTAAATCTAGAATATTTCCTTCAAACTTCTTGGTGTGCACTTATACTCCTTCATGTGCACCTTAAGAAAAACTCTTTCTTTTCTTTTTTTCTTTCTCCTCTGCTTTTTTTTTTTTTGTAGAATGATTGTTTTATTTTTCATTGAAATGTGTAGAGTATTTGATTTATAAATGGTCAATGGTCAATATGAGGTCAAAGACTTGATTTTAGAGAAATTTATTTTGTAATAAAATTTGATCGAGACTAGCTCTGATACCAATATGGTGAACCAAATCTAGCTCATCACTATGTAAATATCCAAATACTTGGAATATAAAGATATACATAAAGGACAATAAATAATATATATATAAATGTACATGAAAATATGAGATGATATGAATACAATGAGAATGAGGGCTCATTTATATATCCTTACAGGGGGTTCCCTTTCATGAATATACATGTCCTTTTAGATAAGACATGACTTTTGGTTTATGATGCAGTTTTAATTATTATATTTACTTTTATTATTAATTATATCTATTTCTATATATATTGTGTCTCTATAAAAATTATGCTCTCTTTATTTTCTCTTTCATACACAACATGACCCATGGTCATGGTGCCTCTGCGTTGTAAAGAATGAATTTATTGATGGCATCAATTTCTAAATGTGTTTATATATACCATAATTCAAAATGAATAGCATCAGATCAAATATATATTATCAACTTAAAATTTATAGAACAGATTTATTTGATGGCATCAATTTTAAATTCATTGATGTATATAAGAATTCAAAATGAATAGCATGAGACTAAATATATATTATCAACTTCAATGTAAACAATTTCTCTATACTAAATTTGCAAAATATAAGTGACTTACTTTTCATCAAACACATTTTTTTCGCTTCATATTTGAGAAGCTCCCTTCCCTTTTCCATGGATGCTCATCCCAAACAACTACCCCTATTGTTCATTTTAGGATTTCTGTGGTGAGAGTTTTGTTTTAGAAATTATCGGGGAAGAACTACGTTGTTTTCTCACTATTAGACGTTCTGGATCCACAACAGTATCCATTTTCAGGACATAAAATCCTGAGGGAAAACAAGAGAGGAACCCTAATAAATATTAATGAGGAGTGTAGGAAACCTAAAGTCGGCTATGTGAAACCCTAGGTTTGAAAAAGATTTTTTAGGTATTTAATAAAGATTTTGTTTATTAATAAATTAAGTGATTTTTTTATTTAATTTAATAAATCCAATGGTATTAATATTATTAATAATGTTTATGCTAATTATAGGTTAAATTAGGGTTAATTTTTAAGGGTAGTTTTAATATTATTATTTTATTTATTATTTGTTGTATTAGTGGTAACAAATTATATGTTGGTATTAATTAGGTTAGTCTTTGAATTGATTTAATTTTAATTCATCTAATTGATGTTAATAATTATTAAAGTATCATGTTAGTTTAAGGTTAAATTAGGGTTAATTTGTAAAATGGTAATAATAATACATTATTAATGCATATCAGGCTAGATTTTAATAAGGTGTGTTGGTATAAATTAGGGTTAATTTGTGAAATGGTACAATAATGTTATTATTAATGTTTATGCTAATTTATAGGTTAAATTAGGTTTTTTTTAAAGTAGTATTAATATTATTATTGATGTATTAGTGGTAACAAATTATAGGTTGGTATTAGTCTTGGAATTTTTAATTTAAATATCCAAAATGTGATATTAATAATTTTTAAAGTATTATGCTAGTTTTAGGTTAAATTAGGGTTAATTTGTGAAATGGTAATAATAATATTATTAATGTATATCATAAGGATTATAATAAAGTATGTTGGTATAAATTAGGTTGGTTTAGGTTATTAAGTTGGAATAATTTTTATTTTTATTTTACAGTAGGAGAAGATAGAAGTTGGTCAAATGTCGGTTCAAGTGAAACCTAAAAGTGTGTTAAGTGCAACCCTAGGATTTAGTAAGTTTTAATGATAGTTAGGTTGGTTTTAATAATCAAGTTAGGTTAAGGTTAGGATCTAGTAAAGGTGTAAGTTATAGAGTCCTGAGGATAAGGCTAATAATGTTTTCTTTCCCAAATGAGTGGGATCCAACTTTCACTAATCTCTAGGCCATTGTCTCTATTTAGGTTATCTGGATTTTTGATGATTTCAATTGCTTCTCTAATTCGCCTTTTAAGGAGATGGTCTTCTTTTGCTAAGATTTTGGTGTCTTCTAGGCGATATGATGCTTAGTTGTGAGAGAGGGTTCAAGAAGGAGGTGAGAGTTTGTTCATTCTGATGTCAGCATCATGCTCTTTAATCCTAGTGTTAAAAGAGCAGCCGGGCATGCTTCTCCAATGTAGCATTTGCCACATGAACATTCTATTATGTAAACTCCTTTTCAATTGTGTTGGTCAAGATTGTCCTTAACAAATCTCATTTTCTGTTTGATGGTATTAAGTGGTATGAATGAGGTCTTAATCTCCTTATTGTTTAGGATTTTTGCAATTTTATCAATAACTCCTTTGATCTAAGGGAGGTAGGCAGAGGCTCCTGCCTGGGTTTTTCTTTGCTTAGGTCTCAAGTATTTTTCTTTTTCTTTTTCTAGGCTTCATTTCATTGCATTCTTAATCTCTTTTTCTTTGTAACCTATGTTTTTGAAGACCTTTGTGAAGGTGATTTTTCTTTTGTTATAGGTGCTTCTTGATCTTCTGAAATCCTTATGGTTCTTATGGATAAGGTGTTAAGAACTCTTAATTTTTTTGGTTGGGGTGATGATGTGAACTATCGTGAAGGTAGTTTTTGGTGTGTGTCTTTTTTCTATAAACTACATGTCCTAGTTTCTCTGCTCTCTTTTTGTTGATTAGTATGTCTTAGGAAAGGATGCTACCATTTTATTCTTGTATTCCATTGTGAATTTAATGTTTCTCGAAGGAAAGTTGATGTTCCTGATGCCAATGACAAGGGCCCAGGTTACAAATACTTCGGGACTATGAAATTCCTCCTTGACCTCAAAGAGTTATTTGATAATCAATCCTCGGAGGAAAAGAAGATACTGTTGAAAAGCATGTGATTTACAAGTGAATTGATGACCATTCATATTATGGCTATGAGAATGACGAGGACGATATCTTAGATAAAGTCGAGTGGTTTGTAAGGAGGAGATGGAGCCGAGCATTGGGGGAGTGGTAGAGGATTGATTCCATGTGTTAAATTATGGGAGGCACTGAAGAGTGACCATTTTTTTTTGCCTCTAACAAAGAAAAACCTCCTCAAGAAAATTTAATTGTGAAGGTTTGTATACATAGCTTCAGAATTGAATTGTTTTTCTTTGGTTGTTAAGTTGTTAATCAAGTGTGCTTTTATCATTGCCGTCCTTTGATTCATATAAAATTATTTTAGGCACATATATAGATAAAAAAATTTGTTCATAAATCACAATGCACACATATATAACTATTTTATATTTATCAAAAACTGAAATCGATTTCTATTTGCAAAATGTGGAAAAGTAACCAGCGCTACTACATTAGTTATTAAGAACTGTGACTGGTGCTCTACATTAGATAGAAAGCATCGCTAAGCAGCGTGGTAAGTCCAATGCATCGGTGCTTCATTATTGGCCAAGCACCGATATATACATAGTGGTATGTTTATAGTATGCACAACAACAGTGCATGCCTCAGAATTTTAAAACCCTGTGAAGTAAAGCAATGCATATAGATTCTACAAAACCGCACTTAATCCCTAATGGTCTACAAGACATTTATACCTAAACCCTAACTGAAAACTTTTCTCTTTATATTCATTATATCGGTCTCACCATTCAATTATTAATAATATATATATATATATATATATATATATATATATATATATATATATATATATATATATATATATATATATATATATATATGCTTTTTAGGTATTTCGCAGATACCAAAACCCTAACTCTTTAATCCGAAAGATTAATTTACAAAATCGCTAAAATAGCAAAATCCGCGAAAAAATAAAATAAAAATCGGGCCCCCGCTTCCCTCGATACTTCATTGTTGAACATTGCACTAGGGCATACCTTCCCCCTCCTAGGAAAGCACTCGGTACACACAACAAAAAGAACACTACTAGAGGGACTACTCAAATCCAATTGTCATATCTAACGCCACACACACATGCAAAGAATATAACACATACCCAACATTCTCTTCCTACTTGTTGTTTCTTTTGCATCCAGGGGTCCAGTGGGGTTATATAGTCATCAATCCAGGCAAGAATGCCCATTATTACTGCACCATGAGAAATTTTCTATGTCACGTACTTTGTCATCGAACTGCAACATTATTCCAGTGTCAACATTTTCCAGTAACACCTTTTCCTCAACCATGTCTCTCTCAAAGTGATACTCGACATCGATATGCTTTGTCTTGAATGATAAAGTTGGTTTATTTGCCAAGAATATTGCACTGATCATTACAATTCATCTCACCTAGGCTATTGTACCAACCCAATACCTGAACACAATCTTTGTAAATTTTATATCAGTTTCCTTGCTTTCATGAGTGGCTACTCATGTATTCAAATTTTGTAGTTGAGAGTGCCACTACAGACCATCATTTTGATCATCCAACTCCATTGCTCCTCCAAATAGGTTAAACACATACCCACTTTGTATATCTTCTCAAGGATCCATATATCTCCACTTCAACTGCATTGTGCTTCAAGTGTATGTCCAACACTTTGTCCAATCCCAAACTTCCTTGGTAACAAAATCCATAACGGTGGTGGTGCCACGAAGATACTTGACGACCCTCTTTACTGCTGTCCAATGCTCGTTCCCAGGTTTTGACATATACCTACTCAAAACTCCCATCGCATGTGTAATGTCCAGCCTATTACAAGTAATTACATTGCATACATCAAACCGCCAAATTGCATCAAGTAAATCCAACATGGACATGTCTTCTCTTCTTCCTCGTGTTCCTAGACACTGATCTGCAGATTACCTTACACCTATAGGAATAGGTACCTTGACCGGCTTCATTTCCATGCATATTAAACCTCCAAGAATATCATCTCAACATATATTTTCTCTCTGATTCAACCAGAGTGTCCCGTTTGCACAATCTCTTTAATCTCCATTCCCATAATGAAGAAGTACAATTTAGATCCTTCATGTCAAATTTGAGGACAATTTGATTTCACCCTTGATAACATCCATATTATTTCCTACCAACAAATATGTCATCAACATACAAACACCATTATAATGAATTGATTACTGAACTCATGGAATACATACAAAGGATCTCGGCTTTACAAATCCTAATCCAAGGATGTATGTGTCAAACTTTTTGTACCACATCCTAGGTGATTGCTTCAGACCATATAGTGACTTCTTTAGCTTACAGACCAACTCTTTCTTTCCCTTCACCACAAAGCCTTCTAGCTGCTTCATGTAGATTTCTTCTTCTAGATCCCCATGTAGGAATTTTGTCTTCACATCCATCTATTCCACTTCAAGATCAAAAGAAACAACAATAGATAAAATAAATCTAATAGAAGTTAACTTGGCAACAGGAGAAAAAATTTCACCAAAGTCAATTGCCTCTACCTAGGAATAACCTTTTGCTACTAACCGAGATTTGTATTTCTCCACTTTACCTTGTGCATTAAACTTCTTCTTAAACAACCATTTGCTACCAACAGATTTTCTTCCAACTGGAAATTCAACTATATCTCATGCCTCATTCTTATCCAAGGCATCCATTTCTTCAACCATGGCCTTCTTCCAGAGTTTACTATCCTCTGAATTCATTGCTTTCCTGACAGTTCTGGGATCATCATCAGTAATAGATAAATCAAAATTGGAACGGAAATCAGGTGAACTATACCTTTTTGGTTGCCTTTTATCTCTCACTGATCTCCTCAATACTGGGGCATGAGGTTCTTCTTCTTCTTCTTCTTTTGCTTCCTTTTCTTCAGATGATTCAGATTTTGCATCATCCAACTCAAGCTCTATTTTCTCAGGTTCATCTTGCGTTGGTAGGAATTCCTGTTTGGACACATCTTTTACCTCTCTGAAAACAACATCTCGACTGTAAACAGTCTTCTTGGTTTCTGGGTTCCAAAGCT
>SNQJ01S0034400.1:35964-63331 GCA_010110895.2 Picea sitchensis | reverse complement strand
AAATAAAAACAGATAATGAATATATAGCTAATTACCATGGGACGATATTCATTCGATCCGTCATCAATGTGCCCATATTTCCTACAATGTTTTGTCGTTGTTGCTATTAGAATTCTTACGGGACGTATGAGACAACATTTTTTGCAAGGGAAATAACATCTACCATCACCCTTTTCACCTGCTTTACTTTTTTCCCCACCTCTAACTATATTTTGCGACATTCTTCTGCACAACTTCTGCAAAAAAATACCCTTTTGGAACTGTTGTTGTTATAGCAAGATTGTCGCAACATCTTTAAATTGTCAAATATTTATAGGCCAATTTAGGTCACGGTCATCGCAATTGCGACGACCATAACCTAAATATAACAAACAAATATTGTTATATTTAGGTCATTTTGTCGAAGACGGGAACAATTATAATGGTCAATTCGCTGCTCTTGCGACGAATGTTGACTATATCAATTTAGACTTTGTTAAAATGTATAACGATCAATATGGATAGTATAAAAAAGTGTAACTATCAGTAGCGAGCGTCACTTTTGCGATGAAGACACAAGTTTGTCGAAATAGAGACAATAGTCCACCATCTTGATTATCGTTGCAAAATAGATGAAAGTTTGGTTTCGTCGATAGAGCGACAAATATGGGGTGGATTAAGATCAAAATTGAAAAATTGAACTTTTTCTCTTGAATTTTGCGACGAAAGAGTACTTTTGTCGCAAGTAGTCGTCGCAATTTTTTCAATATGTAGTAGTGTGTTAAGTATTTTAAGGTTTTAGTTTTGGAATGTTATCCATCCTCCCTTGATTTTAAGTGCATGGCCCCTTTAGAGAATGGATTAGCCCAGGTTAATTGCAACTTATTAGTAACTCGTCACCCAAATTTGAAATCTTTTAGCATACTAACCTTCCCTTGTACAATTTAAGATTTTAGTCTCGATTCAAGAGGTTATTTTAGACCCTTTTAACCTGGGTATTTTAATTGAAATTAAATCCTCAAGTTTAATAATTCTTGACTTCAGAAATTTTAACTTCTTTAGAGGCATAGGTAGCCTTCACACTAAAACCTTACTGTATTTAAGACTCTTTAAGATATATTTACCCTTACTCTTGGAGGTAGAAGGAAGGAAGAAATTTTTGTTATGGTATTAATGTATATGTTTAAAGCATCATACCTTGGGATGGAATAATGGATAAAAATTGATGTTAATTTATGATCGGTTGCGGTTAGATTACTTGCACCTTGTAGATAGATTTGGTGATTACCTTTGCTCCTTGTATAAGTTGATGATTACTCTTGCGTTGATCATGATGTGGGTGCTTGCATGATTTATAATTGGTTTACTCTTGAAATTTAATTTAATGTTGATTGATTATGTAATTAGTTCACTTCTACGCCATGAAATTAAGTTGATGTAGGAGTTTTAAAGAAATTTGATTCTCTTACTCCATTAAATAATTGATGTGGTGGTTTATAACTTTATTATTTTCTCACCATGGTTCTGGTTAGTGAGATTGATTTTTGATCTGATGAAAGAGCATCGCCAACACGTCAAACGAGCCAGCGCGGAAGCAGAAGACAGCTGGATAAGCCAGCACAAATTTGGAAATTGCCTTGGAAGTTGTTGCGTGATCTTAAATGAACCATTAAGATGAAGCACACTTTGTATATTGTAAATGGAACTTGAGAGGATAACTCTCGTGCTTTAGTAGATAGATGAAATTTAAGATAGCTAATGCAGTTAGATAGAAATTAATTCTAGACTAGACAGTTTTAGGAAGCAGGAGGGAAAAACGGATATAGACACCCTCATTGTACATTGTAACATAATGGAGGAATAGTTGAAGCAGGGAGAGCACAGGAGAATAGCAGAGAGCTGTAGAAGAACATCCATGTATAGATCTTGAATTAATAGAAGAGGTTGATTCAAATCCATGGTTTCGTGTCTGTTCTCTGTGTATTGATTATTGACATGCTCATGAATGTTTGCTTCCTGTTATACATTTTCTTTTATATGCTATGTATTTGATTTCATGGTTGAATTGAAGTCTGAGAGGAAGAAGGAATGAGTTTCAATTCTTTCTCTATCTGAGCTAGAGTATTCCTACAAGGAGTGCAGTCGAATTTGTCTGCAAGGAGTGCGTTGATAGAGGGTTCAGTTAGAGATAACTTTTGCTCTCATTCGTCCCAGAAGTGTAGTTGGGCACAGGAGCCGTGAAAAGAGTGCGCAGGATGAGTGAAGTTCAGGGTTGCGAACCTGAGCAAAGAATTGAAAGACTGCTACTATGGGTGTGCGTAGAGTCGAGTGGCTTCAACACTTAGACGTCGTTGAAGGGTCGCAGCAAGGAGTGCATGCAAAGGAGTTTTATTTCTAAAGACTTAAAGTTGTGGGAAAATATTAGGAAGGATAGGCCTTGAGTTTGTTGAAGAACAATGAGAACAAGTTGTGATTTGAAGTTCGAGGGGAGCGTCGCAAGTTTGTGAAAGGGAGAACGAGTTCCATGGAAAAGAACACTTGATCCTTTTGCAGAATTCATCCAGAAGGAACGGGCGGTCAGTATTCTCCGAGGAGAATCCGCGAATCTCTGTGAGTCGTCAGATATTGTGGATGTGCAGGGGAGATACAGTGGTGCATTCCCGAAGGTTTAAGATCAGGACAAATAGAGCGTTGATCCAAGTTGGCCAGGGCCATTGGATCTACACGCACATCGTGGATCGGGGTTTCGTGAGTCGAGTCTCCAAAGTATTGCCACAAAAATTGTGATATCGCGATCCGCAATATCGCAATGGACTCAGAACCATCCATCAATTGGGGCACGTTTCAGAATATCCAAAGAGGTCGGGGTTTGGAGCATCGAAGACTTCAGAGACCGGACCCTTTTGCAGCTTGAAATCGCGAAGCGCAATATCTCGACGGGAGAGCTGTGTGGGATCACAAGAGTCAGAGTGGAAGACAGGTGGCATAAGTCATTAGGGTTTCGCAGCGGGAAGTGACGAGACATTGACATCAGGACTCACAATCCCGCGAAGTCCAAAACCCCGATAGAAGTGACAGGAAGTGGAAAGGTCAACTCGCACGTGTGTGTGTCGGAGTTTCGACGTATCGGGCATCGAGAGTCAATAAGACGAGTTGCTTGGTATTGCGAGTACCGAAATCACGATAGGAAAATTTCTAATAGAGGAAAGAGAAGGTCAACGTTGACTGGTCATCGGGTCTCGGGGATTCGAGAGCCTAGTGATTGACCTTTGAGATCGCGAAGTCGCGGAGTCCAATTCCCCGATAAACAAAGAAAGGGGGGATCGAGACTGCTATAATTATCTTATTTTTGTCTACACTTCGTATGAGATATCTTTTTATCACTACTTGGAATGGAATACGATGATTATTTTATTTGTCTACGTATTCCACAAGATTCGCTCCCTTAAAAGAAGAGTCTAATTGTCTTGTCTTGGTTGTCTCCAATTTGATATAAAAATGCCATTAAAATTGATGTCTAATTTTACCAGAAGGCTTTCACGAGAATTCAGATTAACTACTTTAAAAGAAGATTTAATTGTCTGGTGTTGTTTGTCTCCATTGTTTGTCTCCATTTGGATATAAAAATGTCATTAAAATAGATGTCTAATTTTAATGTCTCGATAGACATGCTTACCAATTTGTGGTGTATTGATGAAGATTTGGATAACTTGTTGGTATATTATAGTAGCCTCTAAGATTTATTTAACACTAGGGATGGATCATGTTATTGATTTTAGACTTTAGAAGGTGAAGTTATACATTCACAGAAGTTCATCAATAGGTTGAATGAAACATGTACATGAAGGAGGTTACTATTAAACCGACGGTTGTAGTAGCTAATTACCCATGCTTTCTGGTGGATGGTTGTTGGAAGTTTGGTGATGTATACATTATTTATTGGGATTCGATGGTGCATGTAGTCTACTATGTGCAACGCAATTTAAAATACTGTGCACCAAATAGATTACGCGACAGAGTTCTCAAAACCACACGTTGTGAATACACACAATTGATGAAATGATTTATAAATGTAGAATAACACATTGATGTGCTTAGCACATAAACTCAGAAATAAGACAGAAACTTGTCAATACACAAAAAGCTTGATATTAATAAACTTCAGCGTTGTGCGCGAATAGAAAATACAATGAATTCTTCTGCTGAATTTACAAACTTAGACTTCTTACACTCCTCAATTGTTGTTGGTTTTCATATTTTCTTCTCTACCTCTCTTTTCTACTCTACATGGTTAGTCATACCACTAACTAAACAACTCGAGCTTATATAGACTCTGACTGAAACTTCCTGCAGAGGCTAAGACCGACCTAACATTTAACACTACCATTAATTTGACTGACTCATCAACCACTTACCTGAACTCAAGAAGATAGAGATCGGCTCTATTTATAACTTAACCGTTGACCGACTGACTTTTGAGTAAACATGTGACTTTGCACTTGCATACTGTCAGACTTTTTGTCTGACAATTTTTCTACTAACAGATTGAATGACAGACAAATCAGTGGTGACATAAATATCTCATGGACTTGTAAATACAATTTCCAACACCCCCCCTTAATTATAAGTAGGTGGGATTACAAAAGAAAATTACATCAAAAATTGAGTTTTCATTTTATTGTCACTCATCTCTTACTGCGTGGACTCCCAGATTACTGCACAAATTTTGAAATGCATCTTTTTCTAAATCCTTTGTGAAAATGTCTGCAATTTGTTCTTTTGACTTGCAAAACTCTAAACAAATCTCTTTACTCTTCACCAATTATCTGATAAAATGATATCTTTTATCAATGTGCTTGGTTTTCTTATGAAAGGCATGGTTCTTTGATAACATGATGGCTGAATTGTTGTCACATAATACTTTTGTTGGTTCCTGTTGTTCCTGCAACAAATATTTTAACATTCTTCTAATCCATATTGATTGACAAGTTGCTCTTGTAGCTACGACGTACTCTGCTTCTGCTGAAGAAAGTGTCATTATGGGTTTCTTACTTGATGCCCATGATACCTTACCTATTCCAAAATAAAATGTGTATCCATAGGTACTTTTCCTGTCATCAATGCTACCTCCACAATCACTGTCAGTGTATCCAATGAGTCTGAAATCTTTTGAAGTGGAGTACTTAATGCCAAAATCTTTTTTTCCATTCATATATCTCAATATCCTCTTTCCTGCCTTCCAATGTGATTATTTTGGTGTTTCCATGAACCTTGAAATTAGACTCACTCCATACATAATGTTTGGTATTGTCATTGTTAGATAGATAAGACTACCTACCAGTCTTTTAAGTAGTGTGGGATCCACCTTGGACCCTTTATATTCCATTCTTAGCTTCAATAATGTTATGAGAGGTGTTGGTGCTTCTTTTGAATTCACCATATTGAATCTTTTCAACATTTCATGCGCATACTTGGACTGTGAGATAAATATGCTAGTTTTGGATCGGTGCACTTCTATTCCATGAAAATATCTCATAAGCCCCAAATAAGTGATTTCAAATTCATCCTTCATGACTGTCTTGAATTCTTCTATGCCAAAATCACCTGTAAATATCAAATCATCCACATATAAACAAACAATTAACACATTACCTTGTTGATTTGATTTAATGTACAGTGTTGGCTCATTTTCACTTCTTTGAAATCCATTCTATGTGAGATAGGAATCTATGAGATTGTACCAAGCTCTTGGAGCTTGATTTAATCCATACAGTGTTTTCTTCAATATGTGTACTTTGTTTTCTTTTTGTGGAACCTCATAATGTTGTGGTTGTTCCACATATACTTCTTCTTCTAAGTTTCCATTCAAGAATGTTGACTTTACATCCATATGATAAACTGGTCATTTGTACTACGTGAAAATAAGTAACATGGTTGTGATTGTATCCATGCGTGCAACTGGTGCAAATGTTTCATTGAAATCAATTCCAATTTGTTGTGTAAAGCCTCTTGCAACTAACCTTTCCTTGTACTTCTGTACATTTCCTTTTGCATCTTGCTTGGTTTTATAAATCCACTTGACACTTATAACATCCTTCTCTGCAGGTACATCAACCAAATTCCATTTTTGATTATTCTTTATGCATATGATTTCTTCATCCATGGCTTGTGCCCACACATCATCTTTGGCAACTCCTTCAAAGGTTAATGGATCATCTATTTTTGAAAACAGATAAAAAACTAAAAATGAATTTGTTGCGTCTTCATTATAGATGTTGTGAATACTTCTTGTCTTTCTTGGTAACATAATTTATAAAGTTGGACCTGGAGATGTAGAACTTCTTGGACTTGTTGTTGGTGTTTGTTGCACTCTAGGTGTAGATTGTGCACCTACTCTTCTTACTGGAGTATTTTCCATGGTAATTTGCGTTGTAGTGCCAGATGTAGATGGGACTACGCATTTATATATGCATGGTGTTTGAACCATTTCATATTTTGTATCATCATGCTCGATCACATCAATAATTTTTAATGTCTTTACTATTTTTCCATCCCATGCTTCATTCTCCACGAACTGAACATCATGGTTGATTATGATTTTTCTTGCAACGGGGTCATATAGCTTGTATCCTTTTGTTTCTTCAGAATAACCAACAAATATACATTTATTTTCTTTGTTATATATCTTCCTTCTTAGTTCATCTGGTACATGTGCATATGCGATGCAACCAAAAACTTTTAAGTGCGCCACATTTTGCTTTGAACTTGTCTAGGGTTCCTAAGGAACTCTATTCTTCACACTCTTTGTAGAAAATCTATTCAAGATGTATATTGAAATTTCTACTACGTCAACCCAATACTCATTTGACAAATGTTTGGTTGTCAACATACCGCGTGCCATTTCCATGATGGTTCTGTTATTTCTCTCTACGACACCATTCCGTTGTGGTGTGTATCGCGTGGTAAATTTCCTATAGATGTCGTGAACTTTACAAAAATTATGAAATTATCTTGAAATGTATTCTCTTCCTCTGTTCGTTCTCAGACACTTGATGAAATAACGAGTCTACTTCTCTGCAAGTGGTTTAAACTATTGAAAACAACCCAATGCGTCATATTCATGCTTTAGGAAATACGTCCATGTCTTTCTTCAGAAATCATCAATGAATGTTAGAAAATAAGTACTGCCTCCTATAGATGGAGTTTTCATTGGTCCAAAAATGTCTGAGTGTACTATTTACAGTGGAATAAATTTCTGTTTTTGGCAAATTCGGATTTGTAAATTATTTTCCATTTATGGGAAATCCGAATTTGGAATTTGATTACTGTGATTAATTATTTATGACTATTGTGTAAAGATTCGACTTGCCCAACTAACTTCTTTGATTGTGACACATGTGAAAGACAAACCTTTCTATAAATTAAATGATGGGAGACAAATGGAACAACCAAGTTAACAATAGTTGACCATGACTCCATGAGTGGGGAACAAATTTGAGTTGCCTCAAGGTTGATTTTTACAAGGGGAAAATGAGGGATTTAACCACTAGAAGCCCCTAAAAATTAGGGATTTGTAAAGCTGTGAATTTCCCAATGAGGGAAGGAAAGACCTAGGAACAAGATGCATATACATACAACATATGGAGGAGGAAGGGCGTTGCTTAGTATGTTGGAGAAAGGAAACTACTTTTTGTTGAGAACACTGTTAGTGTGAGGCAAAGGAATTTATGATCCGTGGAAGGTGATTGTAACAAAGGAGGATCATTTCAGTTTTCCCTTATGGACTCATGGTTAGGCTAGAGGGTAAACAAGGAAAGTAAACTTGGTTGTTATGTTCTACGGTTGGGTGGAACGTGGTTGTTCCATTTGTGTCCCAACATCATATTTTCAGATATGTACCCTTACTTGCATTCTTGTTAATATTATGTTGATTATTATTTGTCGGGAATGAGATGGTTTATGTGATGATTTTATATACATATATATGTTTTCACTTGGCATAAATAGTAGAACTATTGTATGTTCTATTTACTCAGGAAATAGGTTTATACATATATAGATAACCATATATACACATATATGTAATCATATATAAATAAATGAAAGAACTCTTGTATGTTCCTAATAATCATTAAGTAGGATTATGCATATATATAAATGACTGTATGTACACAACTATGTATTCATACAACAAGAAAGGATAGAACTATGGTATATTCCTAGTGATCATTAAACATGGTTATGAATGACCATGTATACTTATGTATATGTGGTCATGCATAAAGAAAAGATAGAACTGCTACTATGTTCTTATTAACTGTTGAATTAAATATACATTGAATGGCTATTTTAGATATGTACAAGTACCATAAGGAATAGATGAAACGAATAAGAGTCTTGTTATATTCTTACATATTATTTATATTATCAATAACCACATAAAATAGATAATTTAGTAGTCTACAAATGTATGGAAAAGTAGTTGTTACATTAACTGAACCTTGTTCAAAATGGTTTCATGCAATCTGTATATTCAATTGAAAATAATTACAAAACAATTTGTGTGTCCATGTGATCATTGTTCAAATTATTACAATGGAGTACCATAGGTCAAGGAATCCATTACCACTTGTATATATAATCTAAGAAGAATTTCTTAAACAACAAGATCAGAAATTGAATACCTTTTTGAGCGGGAAGTCTTTCCTTGATCCACTTTTCTCACTGTTTTAACCTGCAAAGGAGAGAAAATGATAGGTTTAGTAAACTATGCTAAGTAGTTAATGGAAAGAAAATAACAAAACAAGACGAGATAATACCTAGCTTGAGTTCTCCATAGAATCAGTTCACCATTGGAGCTTGTGCGACAATCTGTCCATGATCCAAAGGGGGAGGAGTGGACCCAAAATCAACTGATGGGTACCCTCGCAAAATGAAACAGGGACCCATCATTAATTAATGTAATTGTGATTAATGCTTTTGTATACACAAGTTGTGAATTATACACTGATAAAGTAATTACACAAGTTATGAATTATACAATGATAAAGTAAATACACATAGCACAAATGTGAATCCCCACTAAGGGTAAAAATAATGCTTTTGTATATACAAGCGTAAGTTACAATTTACACAATGCTGTATAAATTACATAGAACATAAAAATAATTAAGACAGATAATATCATAGGGCGCATTTATGAATTCCCTGTATGGGTAAATAACAATTCACATACATAGAGAATTGATTTATGAGTTACCGAAGGATTGGTATTTATACATGCAACGTAATAACAATTTTCTACAGAGGCAAATCAAATTTAATTTCAAAGGACATAGACATAGTACGAGTAATATCTAATTATTTTCTATGTATAATCCAGAATTAAATTATGAATTTCTATATAAAACACAGAGGAAAATTTTATGAACAGAGGGTCAATGTTACAAGGTATATATATATATATATATATATATATCTTTTCTTCATAAATATACATAAAGTAAATTATGAGACAGAGGGTTAACAAAAACACCAAAATGTAAATCACGAACAGAGGGTCAGGGATTTATATATACACATATAATTATTCTATATAAATACAAAGTGAAATCTACGAACAGAGGGTTAAAATTTACTGATAAATATTAGGAAGCACAAAGTGCAACGTTATGAACATAAGGGTTATTTTTTCCACACTTTTATGCGAATGTATATATGAGTTTATACAGAGTGGCAACGAAATTACACAAACTGCATCAATGAATCCCACAGAGGGATTATCCTATATGCATTTATTCGCTTAGAGTTAAAAATATGAGTTTCGCACAGTGGGAACACAAACACATAGAGCATAACTCTACAAGGAATAAAAAGAAAACTATACATTTATGCTTTCGTAGAGTACCCATTACAATTTTCCAAAGAATGCTAACATAAATTTCGTAACTTACTTACGAATTTCACAGTGTTAATATATCTCTCATAGGGTATATATTTATGGGATTTTCCCACAGAGAACAAATGAAACAGTTATGGGTAAATGGTAGGGTTAACATTGCTATAACGATGGATATAAAAAATTGTGAAAGAATACCAACAGATAACTGTTAAAACATTTGTGAACATAAGAGAAATGTAAGCCATGAAGATTAGAAGAGCATCAACCAACCTGGGAAATACTCTAACCTGAGTCCTGAAAACTTTAAAACCCGGAAGAGCCCTGGGAGGAAACATTTACGGAGGCAAAATGCTAATACATTGCCAAAAAAAGTGTTATTCATGAGTTATAGAGCACTAGAGTAGTGAAGTCTTGCTTAACTTACGTAGAAGAGGAACTAGAAATGTGTTTCCTTCTCCCATTGTGGTTTACCAGATCAGAGCTTCCATTGTCGCTGGCCATGCAAAGAAGGGGCAAGGTTAGCTTGCAGAGAAAAGGAAATTTTGTGCAGAGACAATTGTTACAATGAGAAAAGTGTAGCATTTTCATGCAGAGACAATTGTTACAATGAGCATTACCTCAGGTCTCGTCAGGGGAGTAATGTAGTGGGTACACGTCAGTACCCTTGCCATGTGAAACCATGGAGATGACAGGTTTACATTGGACACGGTGGTCGAAGTGTCAATTTCGGGAGGTACAGTTCAGGTCTCCATTAATGGTTTAGCCAAGGGTTAAATGTTGGAATGACATCCTCCATTAAACAATTTTCAAACCAATTTATTGCTAGGTCATGTTTCCAGCCAATTAGGGTTACAACCTATATGTGTGTAATGGTATATGCTCACCACTCCAAAATAAGGGAACACTTTGTATCATAGATGATTTTAGGGGCTAAATTTCGCAAATGGGCTAATTTTCCATGGTTTTCCCAAAAAACGATTCGCCGATTTACATTTTTTCTAAAAAAGATTCACCCAAATTCGATAAAATAAATTTATTTTACCTTAAAACTCGCCAAAATTTTATAGAAAGTATATAAAATCCTTATAAATTTGAATATTTTTACAAAACTATCGCCAAACATTTTATATTTTGCATATTAAGGACTAGTAAGATTAGCCCATGTTTCTACATTTTAATATAAATTTCTATCCTTAAAATCATCCCCGCTTCGTATGGTTCCCAACTTACCTTATGATTAACGACAGGTATTGTTGGGGATGATGCTAGCGATATGTTAATCTTGTAGTAGTCCTGTGTGTTAAACGATAGCTATATCGTTGGGCTAAAGTCCCGTTGCGATAGTATCATGTGATATAGATAGTATCATGTATGTTGATATAGATATAGATAGGTGTCAAGATCATACTATCTATATAGGTATGTTGATATATGTATGTTGAACTTATCTATATCAATATACTTGTGCATGATCTTAACTCTATCTATATCTATCTATAGGTTATGTGAAAAACTATTTATATATACCTATTGACATGGATAGTGTCATCACTATGGAATCTATATGATATTTACTTAGTAAACTATATGAATGTATGTCAATATGGATAAGTACTAATGGTTATGGGTAGACTATAGAAAAGTCAATAGTCTTTAGTTTGTTGCGTACTGTGACTTTTTGTATAGCATAATTCAACACAAAAAACGAAGATATTCTAAGGGCTAGTATATCCCTGGTCGCAATTGTACTAAGTATAAAATAAACATAAGTTTTCAAATCCAGTAGCGACGATAAATCTACTCTTCTTACAATAAAGGAAATAAAAATGTGTTTTGACCAGATGTTGAAGAGTCAAGGATTCTTAATGTTCCCTAGCAAAATTGTTTTTATTTTGGAAAATTTGGGGTACATTACATATGGTATCATAGTTGAAGGTTACATCACTTGGACCTTAGGGAAAGGCCAAATTATACTTTCTACTGAAGTCGTCGTCACTTCCACACCATCCAAGATTTCTTCTTCGACATAGCAAGTGGTGGGTTCCTCTACTGGGTCACCTTCCTTGTGACTATGCGACGTCTTTGTGGCCTGTGGCTTAGCTTCTTCTGAAAAACAGGTTGGAAGATTCCAATTATCAGGAACAATGAAGAGGAGATGTTTTGGAGGAACTTGGATGGGTTCTTCCAGAGAAATCTCTTCCACATAGGCCATGGGAGGCATCCTAGGATTTCTAGTCTTACGGGATCTCTACGTCCAAGCTATGGGCAATGCCCTCTCAAATTTTTGTTGTCTCTTCCTGCAAGCATAAAATGCATACCATGTTGTGCCTCTGTGAGGCCAACCTCTTACTCTTGGCATGAGGATGATCATAACTATAACCAACACGTCAACTTGGTGGCTAGCTCTACAACAACACTCAGAAATTTCAGACTTCGTCTGATTGAATTCAAAATGCATTGTATTCCATCTAGAACCCCTAATAAACATGAGGGTGACTGTGACAGGATTAGCCATTAAGGCTACCCCCCTAGTTCCCTGTGCGTCCATCCTCTTCACGCGCATGAGAGGCCTCTTCCCATGGGCTTGGCTACTCAGGCTTGCTCCGATCTTAATGGTGAGGAGATGGGCACTGGTGGCCTGTATTTAAGGCCTTGCCAAGCTATCCACCACGTGGCCAATCTGCTCGACATGGCACCCCATCCAGGGTTAGTAAATCCTTGTTGGCAAGAGCTTGACATCGGTTTGAGATATCTGAGCTTTTAGAGATGTGTGCCTCCTAGTAGATGTGTTCCCTCTCCATTGCTACCCCTTCATTTTTCAGGCAATCCGCTACCCTATTTGCTTCTCTTTTCACATGGGAGGGTACGATGTTGAGGTTGGTTCTAAGGAGGGCCTCGAATCCCTCTAGCATCCCTGAGAGTCTCCAACTGGGTGAAATTTTCATCGAGCTTTCCCCATGGAGAATCATGGTGATTAGCTGAATGACAATTTGTGAGTCCCCCTCCAGGATAAGCTTGTGGAAGTGGTTATCAATTTCTGCTTGGAGACCTTGTAAAAGGCCAGTGAGCTCTTCCACATTGTTTGTGCTTTCCCCCAATTATCCTGCTACCAGGCATAGGATCTCACCATTAGAGTTTATGAGTGAGGCTCCATATCCCAGAGGTCCCAGATTCCCTTTGGATTCCCCATCAAAGTTGAAATTATGAATCCCATTGGAGGAGGGGACCAGGTGGTTGGGCTGTTGCGATGGTGTTTGGGTGAAGTTACCGCAAATTGATTAGTCAGGTTAGTCTTCCAGCTTTGAAGTATGAATTGCTCCGCTAGATTGCATTTTAGGTCCTCTATTTTCCATGGTTTTCTTATGATAGTTTCTTTGATGAGCATGACATTTTTCTCCCAAGTTAGGGCTGGTGTGGAGGCCTTGGAGTGAAAGATTCTTTTGTTTATTTCCTTCCAAATTTTCTAGAGAGTGAATCACAGGAGGAGTTTCCAAATGTGTGCCAGAATAGGATTTTTGTAGGAGAGTGAATCCCAATTTTCTATTGTGTCGTTGATGATACTCCTATCTCTATTTGAACTGCACATTACTTGAGCTCCTTGATCCCAAATCCATTGAGTGAAGGGATAGTTGTTGAAGATATTCTCCTTCGTTTCCTCTTGTTGTTGGCATAAGGAGTAAATTGAGGGTCCTATGAAATCTCTTTTCCTGAGGTTATCCCAGGTTAGGACATGGTTGTGCGCTATAAGGCATAAAAATGTGGACACTTTAGGCGAGAGTGAGGGGCTCCATACCTTGTTCCATATGTTCCCCCTATCATGATTCTGATAGTTTCCCTATAGATAATAGGCCTCTTTGACTGAGAAGTTACCATTGGTGGAGTGCCCCCATCTAAGAATGTTTGGGCCTTCTCATTTGGGGATTTTCCTGTGACTTGCATAGTGTTGCTAGGCCTGTAGGTTTAATTCCTATGGGACCAGTAGCTCCTAATTAGATGTTTTCCATTGATGCCATGACAGTCTTCGATCTGCAGTTTTCCAAAGATCTTTCACCCTTAGAAACATGGCTTGGTTTAGTGTCTATCTAAGGGGGTTGAGTTCTTCCAGGTCACTTAAAGGTTTGTGTTCTTGCCACAAGTCCTGCCAGAACAATGCACTTCCTCCATCTCGTATCTCCCAAAAGGCATGATTTTGCACTAAGTCTCTGTTTTTCTAGGTTGTGTTCCAAAAATTGGATCCCTGTATTTGGTCATTGTGTCGAATGAGCTGGTCTTCTTACGTGAGTGGAGCATACTTTTGTTTCCAGATTTGCACCCATAATGATATTGGCGTCTTTAGCCATCTCCAGCACATTTTGGCACCCATAACTTGGTTGAGTTTTCTGGATCACGAAGTCTGAGCCCTCCCATACTTTTGGGCATATAGAGCTTTTCCCATCCTACTAGCGCCCATTTCTTGTTGGGTTGGTGCCCATGCCAAAGGAAGTTGTGTTTAAGGTTTCTGATTGCTCTAATGACCTACTTTGGGTCTGCCAAGTCTGTGAAAAGGTAACTAGGCAAGGTTTGCAAAACTGATTTGAGAAGGACCAGTCTGGCTCCAATGTTGAGGGGCCTAAAGGTCCAGTTATTCAGCCTATTGGAAATGGAAAGAAGCAGATTGTCCCAGGAAATGGATCTTGCCGACGCGCCAGTTAGAGGAATGCCTAGGTAGTTCGATGGAAGGGAGGTCTTGGGTATACCTAGGAGTCTAGCGATATGAATTTGGATCACTATCGGAGTGTTGAAGAAGTAGAGTTTGGATTTGTCTAGGTTGAGAGTCATGCCTGAGACCTTTACAAAATCAAAGAGGATGGAGTTGAGTTGGTTGGCCTCTCCTGTGGTTGGGGTGTTCATGAGGAGGGTGTCATCAACAAATTGACTATGCGAGGGTGTCGACTGGATGTTGTGCATGAGTAATCCCTTGAGGGAGCCTTCCAAGATCATTGTCTTGATGTAACACCCCAGGCCTTCCGCCATGAGCACAAACAGAAAAGGTGAAATGGGGTCACCCTGTCTGATGCCTCTGGAAGGGGAGAATGGTTGGGAAGGCACCCTATTGAAGAGAATGGAGAATAAGGATGAGGAGGTGAGGTTTAAGATCCAGTTTACCCATTGCTGATCAAAGACAAAGGATTCTAAAATGGAGCGGAGGTATTGCCAGCTGACTTTGTCAAAATATTTTGAGAGATCTAGTTTGATGAGCATACCTGGTATTTTGGCTGTCTTGAGGGAGTGGATGACCTCATGAGCCAGTATGACATTGTCCATGATTTGTCTCCCATGTACATAGCCTGCTTATTCCTTGGATATGACGAAAGGAAGAATTGGCTTAAGGCGCTTTGCAATCACCTTTGTAATGATTTTGTAGATGAAGTTGCAGAGGGAAATTGGTCTGAACCTTTTTGGATGAGTGACTCGCTCCTCTTTTGGAATTAGGGTGAAAAAGGTAGTGTTGAGAGCAGAGAGGACTTGGCTTGAGGTCCTAGATTCCTCAACTATTTGGCATACCTCTTTCCTAATTAAATCCTAGCAGTGATGGAAGAAGTCAATGGTGAAGGCATCCAGGCTAGGGACCTTTCCTAAGGGCATTTATTTCACTGCCTGGTCCACTTCTTCTTGAGTGATGGGTCTCAACAGTGCTGCATTTTGTTCTGGAGTCACCAGAGAGGGTATGTGATTCGGTAACTGCTGGATTGCTACCATTCTATCCTCACTGGTTTCCGTTAGTAGATCTACGTAACAATTGTTCAACTCTTCCTTGATTTCGATGTGTTCTTTTATTGGATATCCCTGGGCATCCTCTAAATGAGTTATTATGTTTATGTATCGGCGATGCACCATACCTCTGTGGAAGAACTTTGTGTTCTTTTCCCCCTCTTTAGGCCACTGGACCCTAGATTTTTGTCTCCACAAAATTTCCTCTTGTTTTTTCCTCTCTTCTAGCTGCGCTTGGAGCTTCTCCTCTTCTTCCATTAGATCAGCGGTTCGAGTTCCTGAAATGAAAGATTTTTGTATCTTTGTAGTTTGTTTTCTATGTCTTGCATTGATATGAAAATAGGGGGCTGACTTGTTTTGCTATGAAAGCACCCTCTACTCCATTAAAATAAACTTCAGGACATTGATCAATGTCTTAGTTGTGCAAGAGAAATTATGTGTCAATTTTATGCTTCTTTTAGATGTTTATGTGTGAGGTATTTGAAAGGTTAAATATGTTGTTTAAAGAATAAAGCAACAAATATAAATTCCAGCAAAATATAACCAGCAACTCACAACAATAACAACATGATAAAGGAGTTCACCCCCAACTGGGCTATATCTCCTTGAGCCTCCATCAATGGACTAGGCTCTCTGGGATTAGTTTGTCAAAGATTATTTTACAAGATGCTTCTCAACTCCAATGGATTTATTGAATATATCATTGGGTTCAAAATACATAAAAACCCCAAAAATGACTATTAGATCTCTGAAAACAGACCTAGGCTCATCTGGGCATGACCTCTTCTACTGGTGGCCTTGAGCTTCCATGAGCTTCCTTGTGGAAAAAACATCTGTAAAATTTCTCAAATGCCTCTGAAACCTATCCCAATGAGTTTAGAGCATCTCAATTAGTCAATAATGACTATTCAATCACTGAAAATGGACTTGGGCTCATCTGAGCATGGCCTCCTTCAATGGTGGTCTTAAGCTCCCTCGATCTCTCTGAAAAATCAATGTAGAAAAATCTACAATAGAAGTCTCCAAATTCATTTGAAAACTGTGCCAATGGTTTCATAACATCCAAAAACCCTTAGCTGGGCCTTTTCGGCACCTCATTTGGCCAAAATATGAAGAAGATAGGCCTCCTGCCATTTTCCTCCTTCAAGCTTGTTGTCTTTGGTTCGCCAAAATGCACTCCTATGTGAGTAACATGGATTTTGAGCGTTTCTCATGCATAAACATAGCACACGCACCGTTCTCATGAAATGCGTGAAATTGTCGAATAATTAGCGAATTAAGCCCCCAAATGGCGGAGGTGTTCGGTGCATGGGGGGGCATATGGCCACATCCTAGTGCTAAAAAAGGGCCTCGTTCCAAGAATCAATGTGGACTTGACAAGTGGCAGATGCTGAAGTAACCGTTTTAATGGTTTAAACCCCACACAAAATTGTGTGGAAAAGGGTCACATGGATAAGGCACATATAACCAAGGGCTGAGGCTAAGCCCCAGCCCAGACTCGCGCCAAAATGCAACACGATATAATTTAAATAAATGTGGGCGCATTCTATGGTAATAACCACCATGTGGGCTAGTGGTAGCCAACCCATTGCAAAAGCATAGCATGCATGGAAGGTCCGGGGTTCAACCCCCACAGACTCCACTAAACTTTTAAACTACACCATATACAAAGGTGCCACGTGGCACCATACCATTTGCCAAAATGATGCCACGTGTCAGAAAATGATATGACCACACATTTTTCAAATCAACACTTTCCACGTCAGCACTGACATGTCACCTGCCACATCAACTGTATGGCCCTGCTACGTCGGTTGTACGGATTGTACAGTCAACATTTTTTTTGTTTGTTTGGCAAATCAAACATAACGCGATATATCACTCATCTAATGTCTGTTTGAACCTATTATAAGTGCATTGGGTTCGTGAGGGAGAGACCTACACACCTGTCCGTTTTGAAGTGATTTCAAACACTTTGATATTTGGGCTAAATTTTGACCCCCAGTCCAAATTCTGATCACACCTTCCCACTGAAAGGATTTTGGACCCACAAAAGCTGATGATTATCTGCCTGAGCTTTAATAATCTTCTGCTTCCAAGTTCTATCAACTGATTCTACTCGAAAAGTCTTTTTGGCAATCACCTAGGTACCTTGACATGCCTTGCAATACAACTTGCTATGTCCCTCAACCACTGTTCTCTGGCTGCTGCTGACCCACTGTTCTCTTTGTTCTTGGGAAGATATCAACCTTCCCACTGAGAATCAAGTCCCTCGTGTGAACTCTTTGGCGTTAACACAATCCACTCTACAATGGCTGCAAAATACTTTCCTGCGACATCTTGTCACAATCCAAGAAAACCATCAATCTTGAAAATAAATTTTATACAAGAATGAAAATGATGCCAACCAACTCTTTTTCTCTTCAAGAAATAACTATCGCATATTGTACTTCATCAAAGTACATGGCGTTTTCCTGCATCTTGGTGTACTCAAAATCGACTTACAAGCCGACAAACACCATCTACTAAACATAAGTCAGAAAAAAACATGATCGACACAACATAGTCGTCAAGACAACATCGACACAAGTCGAGACCCATTTGAAACATATCAACTTCCCAAAGTCGACATTCATGATACACAACCATGTCACAATCATGAGTCACTCATAATTAACTATCACAAAGTTCATTGTTTACACATATAAAATCACATGCATGTGCATAGCTCTTCAACTCTCCTTCAAGTACAAACATAAGTACATAAACCCAAAAACATGTGGATACATAAGATCTTAAATGAAAAGCTATATGGGTGAAAATAGTGAGTATAATACCCATCTTTTACATCCTCCTGGTGAAGTTGTGCAACAACAAGAATGCCTTCAATAAAATTGCATTCACATGCGATCTTGCATCATACAAGTTGTGATAAATTGCTGCAACTTGTCATACTTTCAACATAAATGCATACATAAGGCTGAAAAGTGCATCTACAAATAGAGAAATGCAAGCCTTACTTGTTCAAGAAATCTAACCATTTCTTAACAAGCCAATTCAATGGTGACTTTTTCTGCTGAAAATCTTCTTCTTGTGAATCATCCTTACTCACATCAATGATGGAATCTCCTCTTCCATTATTGTCAGTCTCTTTATCCATCTGCTTCTTGTGCTATGAATGAGTGGTTGGATGCAATGTCCAGCACTGGTCAATGAGATGACCCCTCTTCTGGCAGTGAGTGCAAATCTTTTGCATCTTCTTTTCAAGTTGCCTTTGCTTGGAAAGTTTCCTGAATGTGGTCAATCTTTTCCAACATTTTGAAACATGATGGTTATCTAAACCACAATATGTACATGGAATTTTTCTCCCATTTTGACATGAAAATTTACCATGCTCAACATAATCAAAAGCAACCGAATTACAAGCATAAATATACCTTGAACATTCACCTTTATCGCCTTCTTGAGAAGGTGAATTTGAAGAGTTATCATCTCTCCTTTGAAGACTAACAACAATGTTCTTGTCCTCATGGCTGTCACAACTCTCTGGTTTCACACATTTGCAATCATCTTGAACACACACTTTGCATGCTTGAGGGATAGAACTTGCAACAAAATTTCTTGAACATTCACCTTTATCGCCTTCTTGAGGAGGTGAATTTAAAGAGTTACTAGCTCTCTTTTGAAGACCAACAAAAATTATCTTGTCCTCATGGCTGTCACAACTCTCTTGTTTCACACATTTGCATTCATCTTGAACACACACTTTGCATGCTTGAGGGATTGAACTTGCAACAAAAGTTGTTCTTGGAACTATTTCCCTTGTCTCCTCAACTTTGAAATATGCTCCATCATTTTGTTCATATCCAAGACCCCAATACTAGGGCCTCTCCTCAACAACAATAGGCTCAACAATGCCTTCTGCATGCTTGCCTAACCCTCTACCTTCATAGCCCATTTTTAACAATAACTTGGACCATATTCCTCTTGTATGATTTTCAAAAACACCAAAGTATTCATCTTGAGAGGAATTTGAAGAAAAACTAGCATTATATACCTCATGTTCATGCATGTACTTGGTAAGGGTTTCATTTGCCTCATGGAGTTGAGTCTCCATCTCATGCAACTTTTCAAGAAGCTGGTGCTTCTCCTCCTTCATGACCATCAACTGCTCTTGAAGGACAATGCTCTCCTTCCCATCTTCCCACATCTCTTGCACCATATCTCTCATGGTTACAAACACCTTCAACATCTCCTTGTCAAAGAACTTAGATAATGAATATGTATGCAAACTTTCATTGTTTGAAGCTTCCTCCGTCGTTGCAAGATATCAAACTTCAACACAAAACTTGCACAATAATACCAACAACTAAATCTCTAGCTATCAATAGCAATCACATGAGAAAAACTATGCTCTAATACCACCTGATCTGAAAATAAGGGGCTGACTTGTTTTTCTATGCAAGCACCCTCTACTCCATTAAAATAAACTTCAGGACCTTGCTCAATGTCTTAGTTGTGCAAGAGAAATTATGTGTCAAGTTTATGCTTCTTTTAGGTGTTTATGTGTGAGGTATTTGAAAGGTTAAATATGTTGTTTAAAAAATACAACAGAAAATATAAATTGAAGAAAAATATAACTAGCAACTCGTAACAATAACAACATGATAAAGGAGTTCACCCCCAATTGGGCTATATCTCTTTGAGCCTCCATCAATGGACTAGGCTCTCTGGGATTAGTTTGTCAAATATTATTTTACAATATGCTTCTCAACTCCAATGGATTTACTGACTGTACCATTGGGTTTAGAATACATAAAAACCTCAAAAACGACTATTAGATCTCTGAAAACAGACCTTGGCTCATCTGGGCATGACCTCTTCTACTAGTGGCCTTGAGCTTCCCTGAGCTTCCTTGTGGAAAAAACACCTGTAAAAGTCCTCAAATGCCTCTGAAACATGTCCCAATGAGTTCATAGCATCTCAATTAGACAAGACTGACTATTCAGTCACTGAAAATGGACTTGGGCTCATCTGAGTATGGCCTCCTTCAATGGTGGCCCTAAGCTCTCTAGAGCTCTCTGAAACTTCAATGTAGAAAAAACTGCAATAGAAGTCTCCAATTGCCTTTAAAAACTATGCCAATGGATTCAGAACATCCAAAAACCCCTAGCTAGGCTTTTTCGGCACCTCATTTGGCCAAAAAATTAAGAAGATAGGCCTCCTGCCATTTTCCTCCTTCAAGCTTGTTGTCTCTGGTTCGCCAAAACACACTCCTGTGTGAGTAACCTGGCTTCTGGGTGTTTCCCATGCCTAAACCTAGCACACACGTCGTTCTAGTGAAACACGCGAAATTGTCGAATAGTTAGCGAACTAAGCCCCCAAATCGTAGAGGTGTTGGGCACATGGGGAAGCATATGGCCACGTCCCAACACTAATAAAGGGCCTCGTTCCAAGAATCAACGTGGACTTGACAAGTGGTGGATGTTGAAGTAACCGTTTGAATGGTTTAAACCCCATGCAACATTGTGTGGCAAATGGTCATATGGATAAGGCGCATATAACCAAGGGTTGGGTCATATGGACCCGTGCCAAAATGTAACATGATACAGTTTAAATAAATGTGGGTGCGTTCTATGGTAATAACCACCATGTGGGCTAGTGGTATCCCACCCATTGCAAAAGCGTAGCATGCATGGGAGGTCTGGGTTTCGACCCGCACGGACTCCACTAAACTTTTAAACTACACCATATACAAAGGTGCCACGTGGCAGCCCACACCTCGGCCACGTGGCACCATACCATTTGCCAAAATGATGCCACGTGTTAGAAAATGATACGAACACACATCTCTCAAATCAACACTTTCCTTGCCAAAATGATGCCAAGTGCGGTTAGAAAAAAATGATAATAACACATTATCTTCAAATCAACACTTTCCATCAGCCAAGACTAACACGCCACCGCCATGTCAATTGTATGGATCAGACAAATAACAAAATTGTATGGACTGTACAGTCAACAATTTTTTTTGCCTGTTTGGCAAATCGAACAGAACACGATATCTCACTCATCCAATGTTTGTTTGAACCTATTCGAAGTGAGTTGGGTTTGTGAGGACGAGGCCTACGTACTTGTCCATTTTGAAGCAATTCCGAACACTTTTATTTTTAGGCTAAATTTTGACCCCTGGTCCAGATTCTGATCATGCATGCTTTGGAATATATTTCCAAAGGTATGTTTGTTCCAAAGCTTTAGTGATTGCTTGAAGTTTTTGAGGCGTTGTTGGAATTTGTACATGCATGTAACATGATCTATTTATGCCTGAGCCCACTAGGATTTTGCAAGCTGATGAAAGTTAGGGTGTGAAAGTCAAAATTTCTCAAACCGAAAGGGTTTGTACTTGGGCATTGCCTCAGTTTCTAGGCAGAAGGCCACTGGCCAGTGATCCGATCCTGATTTTGGGAGAATGTAACTTTCCATATTTGGGTCTACTTCTATTAATTCTTCTGCTACAAGGACATGATCGAGGCGACAAGCAACGTGTTGGTGCCTTGATCTACGGTTGGACCAGGTGAATGTGCCATTGTGATTTTCAATGTCTACTAGCTTTAATTGATCTATGATGGTTTTGAACTTACCACTTTTTGGCTCCAGTCGTTTGTTTCCTCCTATTTTCTCTTCTAGCAACATAATCATATTGAAGTCGCCCCCTAAGATCCAGTTGGGTGTGTTCAACAATGTTTTGATGTGGGTTAACCGCTTCATGAGTTTTTCTTTTTCCTGCTGGCTTTGGGATCCATAGACGTTTGTAATATCGCCCTCTTGAGTCGATCCTGTGATCTCGAAGTGGGCAGTGAGTGTGCCTATGGTGGAAAAAGGTCTTCTTAAAGTGATGTTGTTGGGGTTCTAGAGAATGGCCAGTCCCCTTGAATCCCCTGTGGAGTCTGTGAGTATGAACTCACAACCCCTCTAGATGCGCTGGAAGATGGTTTCTGCCTCTGTACCAGCACATTTTGTTTCTTGTAATAGTAGGATATCTAGATTTCTACTCCGATGCAATCTTGGAGAATCCTTTGTTTAGATCGACCATTGATTCCCCTAATGTTTCAGGTGATGATCCTCATCATAATGATTGTGGTGTTGGGTGGAGGTATCCTTCCGAGATATTTTGGATCTGCCCCGAATTGAGCATGTGATTGCTTGCCTCCTTGATGAGTTGTTGGGCTGATTTTCGTCCCCTTCTCTTGTACTCCCGCGATACTCTCTTTGAGTTTGAGCTTGGGTATGTGGATATACCGAGTATTGTTGTGGATCCTGCTGTGGAGTCAAGAAAGACTTTATGTACCTTTCGAAGTTGTTCTTCAGCGAGGGCTTGTAGATCCTTTTGATTGAGAGCTTCCTCAAGTTTTTCTAGGTCGATGCCAAAAAGATCCCGATCATCCAACTACATCAAGGTGTCTCCATATACGCCTCCCCTCTCTTCTGGGTTGATCTCGTGATTTGGGCCAGAGGAAGGTGTGGCTTGGTTCTTTCCTTTCTCCTGTTGTTTTGCTTTGTGCGGATCTTGGATTTCTTAGTCTGCTGGTAGCTGATTCAGAATCTCAGAAGAGTTTTTTGTCAAGATCTTGGGTCGTGGATATGGATTCTTCTTTCTCAGAGGGTTTTTTTTCCTGCCTATGACAGTGGTGAAGCCATCTTTTTGCTGGGTATCGCTAACCTTGGATGCTTGAATATTCAGAGGACAGTCTCTGAAGAGGTGGCCATGTTCATGGCATTTCCTGCAGTGGAAAGAGATATGTTCGTAGTCCAACGTCTGTTGCCAGTCCTCGTCCTGATATTCCAGCGTTACAGATCCCAGGAGAGCCTTAGAGATGTTCATATATGCGCAGATTCGGGCGTATGAAGTGTATTTCCTCTGCTTTGTGGCTTCCAATGTTTTGACATAGTGCCCCACTGTGTTCCCGATTCCCATAAGGATTTCCTCCAGCCAGAACTCTTGCGGCAAGGAGTATAATCGGATCCAGACTGGAGACATTGTGAAGTCCTCATTGTCTGGGCTGAATCTCTTCATCCAGAAGTGTAAGAATAGCCCTGCCGAGTTGTAGAAGTATGGCCCATTCTCAAAGACTTTGTCCTTGTCTTCTAGGTTGTATAGGATGATTGTGAAAAAACCCTTTGAGCTGAGTTGAACCTCATAGTCCCCCTTAGGGTTCCAGCAATGTTTTATCCATCGGTTTAGGTCACGTTCAGACGACCACAGTCCCAGAAACTTTTCTATGAGGGCATGCTCTCGCATGAACTGTGTGTGTTCACCCACTCTTGTTGAGCTTATGAGATATGTCGGTGGTTTATCCGATTGCGGGATGCATTTGTCGGGCTCCCAACCACGAGATGCTTTTGGATGGGATGTTCCTGCTTCCACATCGAGTCCTTGCTCTGTGGCAAGGAGATGATCCCGTAGCTGCAATGATGGCTCAAATGAGGGCCTTTTGGCTCTTGTTCCCATTCTATCGTTGGTCGTAACTTTGTTGTATCAGGGGGGTTGCCCCCCCTCTTCCGAATTCATTCTGACAGATCAGACCGGAGTGTTTTTTGTGCCAGACAGTAGCAGGCGGTGGGTTGCACGGCGGCTCGTTCAGTTCATGCAGCCGATTTGCAGAGCAGTCATTTCAGAGCGCTAGAATGGAAAGTACTATTTAATCGACACCCACATAATGAAAATTTGTTTTGAGAATATTGATATAATCATTAATTCTAGGCTATATTGAATTTTGTGACACTATCTTTGCTGATCAAAACCTTTTAATGATATCTATATAACCGCCAATTCTAGATAAAAGATCCTTAGGGAGGTTATCTGTCCTGGTTGAAAACATCAATGGCTCTTTATCGTGCTAACTTTGACGATACTTATATTCTTAGTCATATTAAAGATAAGTTTTGTGTGGGTTTCAAGCCTTGGTTCACGATCAATTAGCCCTAAAAACTTTTTATAAGACATAGGATAAAGGTTCAGGGGGCAAAGCCTTAATACATATCCATAAGATTTTTCACTTCTTGTGCAGTCTCTCAGAATTAAAATGAGTAATCCGCCCATGCATTTGATTTCTGTTCAGTCTTTAATATTAAAAAAAACCCAAACCCAACTTGCCATTTGTATTAACTTTTTGTTCAGTCCCTGAGAAATTAAAAAAACCCAATGGCATTTACTTTTTGTTCCGTACCTGATAAATAAAAAAAACCCCAATCTCATTTACTAAGGAATTGCAATTTATTTTTATTTTTATATTAAACATGTATAGAAACAAAATGAAATTAATTCATCTACAAACTGCATTGTATTTAGTTTCTATGCACTCACCTATAATTAAAAAACACCTAATTGCAATTTTTTTTCAGTTTCTGAAAATTAAAAACAATTGTATTTAGTTTTTATTCACTAACTCAAAATTAAAATCTTTTAATTAAAAAGCTCTTAAAGCCCCTGCATCTTGCATGAAAAGCTAACCCTCTTACCTATATCCCGGATTATCAAAATAAAAATCTCATTAAAAAAAGCCCCTACATCTAACATGAAAAATTAACTCTCTTTGCTATATCCAGATTATGACCAATTATCCCTTTCCTCCAACTACCCTTTCCTCTTTACAGTAGCTATAACATCCTCTAGAAATTTCCCACTGAACAGTACACCTGGAAATGAACAGATCCAATCTTCAAAAACTAAGCACCTATCCACCTATATTAATTACTTTTTATAATATGATTGTGCTAATATAATGCACATTTACATTTGAAATGTCGTTTTTGGAAAACTGTAACGTTGAATCTTTATGCTATTAAGTTTTTATTCTAATGGGACGAGGAATTCATCATGGGAAAATTTCAAAAGCATTTTTTTTAATTTTATAAATTAAATATTTTTGGCATACAATTTGCTGTAATGAGTTTGCAAGTGTAGCACTTTTAAAATATTTTGGCATACAATTTGTTGTAATGAGTTTGCAAGTGTAATATTTAAATATTTTTATTTTGCTTTGATTCTCTTGGAGATACATTTAATAACAAATGTATTTGAAACTAATAATCAATAGGCAAATTACTTTCATGCTGCACACATCTTGATTGCTTGACAATCAAACTGCAAACAATAAATTTAGAATTTCTGTTTGGTTTCTTGATTCAGTTGTAATGTTTTTCATCTATAAGATCCATCCTTTTAGATAATACGAATGGAGGTAAGACTCTTCACGGAGCTTGGACAGCAGTCTGCTCAAAAGATCCTTGAAGACAACACAGCCTTCCTAAGATGTACACGCCTGTCAAAACTTTGAATTCAAATGTTTGAATAGATACGACAAAGTTTCCGAATCTTAAAAATAGTAGATACCAAACTGGACATAGATTACGACATAACTATGTTGGTTTCGGTCACTCCTTGGCACAAGCGTTAAGAAAATCGGAGAGTATACATTATTTTTACATACAAAACTATGTTTGGTGTGATGCTAATAATTTTACATCTAAATATATTAATTTTTGGTTTAAAATAGTGTTATATATAAATATATCAAATTTTGGTTTAAAATAGGTATGTCTTCATATCCAATCAGCTCTAACAACTTTAGAATTAAACCATTTATTTAAAGATAAACCTATTTTTCAATGACTAATAATAATAATAATCATAAATTTGATCATATATAATAAGTAGGAGTTAATAATTTCAAAAAGAGAGATTATTTAAAGATATATTTTACCAAACAATGATTAATAATAATAAGTCTAAGTGGTAGCCCAGTCCTTGCCAACTAACGAATTGGAAATGATTGAAGTGTTAAGTGCAAACTGTATATCACGGAAATGTTGTGTGCAACATATAAATGACAAAACATGGGGTAAAAGTAAATGACAGAACATGGGGTAAAAGTAAATGATTACATATAAATCAGAATTTCAATGCGTTTTTCATGTAGACTGAGATTGGGACTCCCGCGGACCATTAGAGAAATATGTACAAGAAACATGATTGTAGAAAGAAGATAGAGTGCAATACCTGCAAAAAAAGTAAATGGAAAGGTATAAGTGTTTGCCTACACATCTATATTTAAGAAAGTGGAATAATTGGGTTGATAAACAAAGCAGGATGCGATCAGTAGACTTATAGTGAGGGTACATATGAGGCCTTTGGCTATTTTGTTGCGGCTTTCATTTCATTGATGCCCCCGACGACTGCGGTTTCAATGATGTCGTCGACGACTGCTGGAATCTTGGCAACTACCTGATGTCTTTCGTCGTCGACCTGCTTCAATTGTGTTTCACACCATTCTTCAATGTAGCTTCTCATTGGGGCGACGTTGATCTCATTCCGTATTTTTATGTTGAAAATATCGTTTTCTAATTCCTGGAAGTCGATAGAAAGATTACAGAGAGCCTGATGAATTTCCTCATTCTGTATTGAATATTTGACTAGCCAGACGTGAGCTTGATCAAATTGAAGGATGCTGTAAAACTTTTCCATAGACAAGGCCTTAAACATAGCAACCTGTTTATTGAACTCTTTTCTAGTTAAGGGCAAGGAGTTTGTGATTAAGTCGGGGTCTTGGAATTCGTTGGTTTTCTTGGCTAAGTCTATATTTGACAGCATTGTGAATAATTTATCTTTCTTCGATATGGCTTGTTCACATGACTGAACAATGAGATGCAGGTTCTTCACTTTTTCTTTCCAACATG
>SNQJ01S0034400.1:22266-34299 GCA_010110895.2 Picea sitchensis | reverse complement strand
CTAAATAGGATGACATATAAAATTTCTTTTCCCTTTTGAAGCTTGACAATTGGGAACATATTTCATGGGAAATTAACCTACCCAAATAAAAAATGGCTTGTTCTTTGACTGTGAAAAACAAAATATAAAGGGCCATTCGTGAAACATTGGTTATGGACTCCTGTCCCGTTATTCTTATAAACAACTAGGCAATTTAGTGAAATGGATTTCTAAATGAACTAACCTGGAAGCTTCTAATATCTTCAGGAACTAGAAGCAAGTTTTCCAAAAAATGGGGCAAGAGGTCCAACCCGTTATTATGCTTTGCTAGGAACTTCTTCCAATCTTCTCCTCTGAATGTCAATGTTGGCTCCGACAATTTTAGCATCTGGCGGAAGACCTGAGGTGAAAAAGAAACAAAAGAGTGGTCCCGCAGTGGAATAATTCTTTTTTCTGAAATAAATTTATCAGCGCACCAAGAGACCAGGTCCTTACAGTCAAAAACTTCAGGGACACAGCTTGCATGAGCAATCCTGGAGGTCCAAATTACTTAGTTCTCTGCGGCATAGGTTGAGTAATAAGAATATGCCCTCGACCATGGGAAGTTCTGGTCCTCGGGCCTGAGGATGTTCACTATATCTCCACATAACTGTTGTCGAGTTGATGCCATAGGTTTATGAGAATGTTGGTTTGCTCTAGATGATGGTTTAAATGAACAATTAGAGCCGATAATGTAAGTCTCCACTAAATCTTGGTTAAATGCTTATGAATGGGAAATCTCCTCGAGCCTTTCATTGATTAATGATGAACTGCTAGCAGTAAATCTTATTTATTGCATATTTAGAAATGTGAAGGTGGCGGGTACGGCGAAATGAGAGCAGAGATATAATAAATAAATGCATAGAGATATCACATATATTCAATAATATAAAAAAAATGTATCATAGATGCAACCGTAAACAAAGATATACAGTAATACACAATTTCTATTAATGAAATAAATGTACAGGGACTGTAAAAATACAGAGTGAAAGACTCGCTAGAATGGTGACAACTTATCTCTGAGAAGAGATGTGATGGCTACTCGCATTCGCAAGAAGATGATTACAATGAGGCTTTGAAGGCCTTTTTACAATAAATAGGAATGCCAAAAACCCTAGACATCCAAAAACCTAATCCTAGGAGATGAAGCACCAAAATTCATGTGGACCCCGTTTGGGTAAGTTAGTACATCAACTTCCGAGGGTCGTAACTTTTGCATACGATCTTCGTTTTAGGTGCATGATAGCCCATTGGAAAGGTATCATCGAGGAGATTCATTTTCGGTGCAATATGGAAGAAACTAACATATTTTAAACATTTTTTCCCAAAAACCATCGTTTAGGGCCTCAAAATGGCTCCGAAAGTGAAAACTGCTAAAAATAGTAAATTACCAAAATTGCCAGAAAATTGTTTTCAGCCAGTTGGAAAAGGTGGGTGGACACTGATATCCACTTGGATCATTGGAGGTTCCGTGAACGTGCGAAGGCCACGACGTGCGAACGACATTTCATGATTTTTAAATCAACACTTGAAAGGGATAATATAACCCCCCCATAAATCTTGGTTTAATGCACATCAATAGGATATCTCCTCGAGCCTTTCACCCATCCATGATGACCTGTTAGAATTAAATGCCAATAATTCCATATTTAGAAACAATTTATGCATATACAATTCTTTTATTAGACAATTGCAAAGGTGATGGAGACGACGGAGAGCAAGGAAAGAATGGAAAGCTCTGAAAAGTGGTTGGACGAGATTCAAAAAAGGGTTACGGGGATACTCAAGATAGGCGAATGTTGCACGGTCAAATTTTATGTATCGAAATTTTTGAGTACAAAATGTGTAAAACAGAAGAGGTGATGATGGGGTAGTTCAACAACGGTTTGTATATTTGCGGAATTCCGGAAAAGTCGAAATTTTTGAGTGCAAAATGTGTAAAAAGGAAGAGATGATGATGGGGCAGTTCAGCGGCCGATTTGTATATTTGCGGAATTTTGGCAAAGTGGCTAAGTATGGAATAGGGAAATTGCTAATTGTATTCCTAGAAATAAGATCTTATATATAATTGACAATTGCTAATTGGAAAGGGGTGCGGGCACAGGAAACAATGACTAGGAACTGAATATTTCTTCAACCCGCCAAACCAAATATCCCTCAAAGAAATTCAAAGAAATGGCGAAGTATGGAAAGCGGACATACGGACTTCAAAATGGGGTGACAATAGTTCCACAAAAGATGCGAGGACCCGACGGTTAAATTGTATTTCTTCAAAGTTTTCAGTGCAAAATGTATACCACGGAAGAGGGCATGATAGGTGGACCGTAATATAGAAGAGGGTATGATTTGAGTCCAGTTTCAAATTCATATATTGTGGAAGTGAAGGTACTAGTCGTAGGCCATGGAACAACATAAGTCTAATCTAGAGCCCGCCTACCGGGAATTCACGGTCAGAGAAGTTTCTGGGTATGGAATAAGGAAGAGGTCGGTCGGTGTCACGATAAAATAGGACGATTGCAAGTGTGAACCCGCAACAATGGCCACACATGCAACCATACATTTTCAAAAAAATGAATAAGTGACAAAAAAGATAAAGTTCAGGGAAAAGAGAAACGAAACAGAATTGCGAAGTTGGCAGGAACAAAAAACAATGACCAAGAACATGATCTGCGAGTTTAATTGGTTCTTTCTTGTATGCTTCATCTGTCAATTTGTATATCGCCGAACTGCGAGGCATTTTATTAGCCAGCCAACCTGCAAGTTCGACTGTCAGTTTGTATAGTGCGGAACTGTGGGTGTTGTTTGTAGGAAACAGAACTATAGAGGAAATGCTTTTCTCTTTAATATAGCTTCCATGGGGAAAATGTGGTATGGCTCGTTTTAGCACTTTTCCATCCGTAAAAAAATACAATCTTGAGCTCACCAACCCTGGAGCCCGTCTGTCAATTTGTATATCGCGGAGCTCCGAATGTTGTTTGGAGGTCACAAAAAAGTAGAAGTGCAATGTTGACCTAGTTAGCACGCAAGCCCACATGTCAATTTGTATATCGCGGAACTCTGGGTGCTAGCTGTAGGACACAAAACAATAGAGGGTCAATTTAAAGAAAGGGGTAGCGCTCATTGGAAATGCATGAATCCGTCAAGCTAGGCGGCAAGGCATTTTCGAAAAAAAAATGATTAAGTAACCAGGAAGAGAAACTACAAGGAATAAAAAAGTGGGAAAATAGAAAGGCGGAAGGCAGTTTTCGTAAGCGCGAATTGGTTTCAAAGAAGCCCCATTGTTGAAAAACCATCATTTTCTACTAATTGTCATCAAATGCATTGTTGAAGATTAGATTTTATTGCAATCCGTGCGTGTAAGTATCTTCTTGATACATTCTTCCACGACTGTAACATATTAACTTAACTACTAAACTTCATTTTCTACTAATTGCCAACAAATGTTTTTTTGAAGATTAGATTTTATTGGAATGTGTGGGTGTAACTGTGTTCTTGATACATTCTTCCATGACTGCAACATATTAAATCAAGTATTAAACTTCTTTCATTATGGGTTGTTAGCATTAAAACTTAATAATTACATGTCTAGAAACAAGAATAATGATTTTGCTGCAAGAATGTACATTGGTATTACTATGTTCTATCTGCATTATGAATAGAATTGAACGTTGGTTTGAAACTGTGTAATCCATTTTTTGTTTGCATAAAAGGCTGGTGGATTGACACAGTATATTTTCATATAATTGTTAGATGTTCCATCTTAGAAAAAATAACCCAAGTAAACACGATATCCAAGAACTACAAGAGCACCAAACCATGCCAATGAGAACATACGTTAAATATATAAGAGAAGAAGGAACGAAGAGTACACGGCAATTATTTTTTAATAGAAAATCCATTTAAGAAAATAAGAAAAACACCAAGTATTGTACATCTATCCATAGAAATTGGACCCAGTTCTTCGGGCCAAAACATTGAACATATCTGTGACAAACACAGGCACGGGATCTATAGTATGCAATATCCTCACAATTTTATCCTCGATGAATCATCATGTGTTGAAATTGATAATTTTTAGAAGATTCCCATGAGGAAGAAGATGAAAAACATTGCAGGGAAAATGGAATATCCCTTAGCTGAAACCGCCTCTGCATAGTCAAAAAACATTCAGGAACACATGTTGCACATGCAATTTCAGAGGCCCAAATTAGTCCATTCTGGGTGGAAGGAGATGACCAGTAGAAAAATGCCTTGCAGCAGTGAGAGTTTTGGACTTGATTCCCAAAGATGTTAATTGTACATCCAGGGAACAGGACACTAGTCCTGTAAGTGAATAATTTTTTGGCTTGAAATATATCTATGTGAGCATCAACATATCATTACTTAATAGTGAAACTCTTCCCCCCAGAACAAACTAATTTTGAACTTTGGAATTCCTATTTTCGCACTACAAAGCGGCTATTGCGTTTACAGTCGGTTTATTTTCTGAAACTCCCTTTGGTGTTGTCAGGACCGCCATCATCGAGCTGGTAAGTTTAATCCATTATGGTTGATTGCAATTTGGGCACAAGAGTGGGAAGAGTCTCTGCATTGCCATCATCCATTGTTGTATCATCACCCATTAGATCATCTTCTTCCGACTCGAAATTCATGACGTCAACCTCTGCGCTAGCCATGAATACAACTTGGCAGGTTCTCTGAGTAGGAGGGTTTGCCTTGGAATTATTTGGCTTGAAATATATCTCTCGGTGTACCAAGGGACCATTTACTTTTTTGCTCCTGGGCGGAGGGAGATGAGTAGTAAGAATATGCCCTGGAATAGTGGAACCTTTGGCCATTATGCCCCAATGTGTTTACTATATCTGGATAGAACTGCTACCACAACTTAACAAGAATTTTTGTTTTCTTGATACGGTGTTTGAAATGAAAATCGGGGTGGGATAATATAACCGTTCACAAATTATGGTTTAATGTGTATCAATGGAATATCTCCTCAAGCCTTTCACTGATCAATGACAATCTCCAGGGTTCGTGTATAATGAGTTGTCACCATCACAACTTACTAATTGCATAATTAGAAAAAAGTGTGAAGGTGACAGTGACGACGAAGAGAGATTAAGAATTATAAATTTCTTAAAATCTCCAACCCGCCGACGCACAAAAAACAAATTGCATCGTGTTTGAAATGAATACTTGGAAATGATAACATACTTATGCGCAAATCTTAGTTTACTTCGTAGTAATGACAAATATTCTTCGGACTTCTAGACATTAATGACAATTCTAACAATTCCTGTAGGATGAACTACTAGCATTAAAGCTTAATTATTGCATATCTAGAAACAAGTATGAAGGCAGTGATGATGGTGAATTGTGGTGAGGCACCGACCAACCTGTGAAACCGATTCAAATAAATACCCAAGTATGGAAAGCGGTTTGGTGGGTTAGAAAATAATAAGGGAAGAAGATATACCCAAGAGACGTGAAGGGACGATGGTCGTATTGCATCTCAGTGACAGATATCGACTGTCAATTTGTATGTAGCAGAATTTTGGTTGTTGTTTGTGCATAGAGGAACAACGAAACCACAATGGAAAGAGGGCAATCTGTATCTTGTTGAACCTAGGGTTCTGTATATAAAAGCATGAGGCTTTTGGAAAAAGGACCAAGTAAACAAAAAGCGAAAGCATATGATATGAAGGGGGGTTTGTTTACAAATTTGTAAATCGCGGAAGTACGAGTGCTAGCTACAGGGGGCGGAACAATGGAAATGAAATATTAAACCCGCCTATGCAGGTACTTGCCTTTCAAAAAGGAAAAGTAGAGACAAAAGATAAACTAGAAATTTTCTAAAAAATGAGTAATACACACTAAATATGTACTATAAAGTATGAACATGAGATGTTATAGAGAATCTACAGATTCAACATTCCATACTTAGCCACTTTTTGGATCGTGGGTTCTCAGACTAGCGGGCTCTAAATTGGGCATCAATTGTTTCATGGCCTACAAATAACATTCAGAATTCCGCGATATACAAATTGTCCAGCGAACCTGTGAGGTGGGTCACTCTAAATTGCACTTCTGTACAACATGTAGGGATTCTGCATTCCATACTTAGCCACTTTTTGGATCACGGGTTCTTCGATTGGAGGGCTCTAAATTGGGCATCCATTGTTGCATGGCCTACAAATAGCATTCAAAATTCCACAATATACAAATTGTCCACTGGACCTGTGGGGTGGGTGGCTCTAAATTGCACTCCTTTTGTTTCGTTTCATACAAACAGTATTCAGAGTTCCGCAATATACAAGTTGAAAGACAGACTCCAGGGATGGCGGCCTCGAGCATGCTATTGTATACGGATGCTAATCCCTATTAACTATTGGACATTATCTAAAGACATTCTTTTGAATACTAAATTATTAATATTTAATATTGATATTGTACAATTTAATTAGACAAAGAGGTTTGTACAATATGAAACAAGGAAGTGGTTAGTCCAGTGGGCTCGTGATATAAAAGTAACTAAAATCTAAATACGTGAATCCACCAACTTCCTTACCAAGAAATTTTCCGAAAAAAAGGAACAATACATAAAATTTATTTTTAGAAAGAACGAATATGAGATTTTATAGAGCATGTACTGTTCCCGCATTCCATACTTAATCCAATCTTTGGATTGCGGGCACTTGGGTTGGCAGGCTCAAAACTGGGCCTCTATTGTTCTGTTAGATACAAATAGCACACAAGAGTTCCACAATATACAAATTGACATGTAGACTTGCGGGCTCGCTCGCTCAACATTGCATTTCTATTGTTCTGTGTCATTCAAACAACACTCAAACTTTTGCCATATACAAATTCATAGATGAACTCCAGGGCTGGCGGGCCCAACCTTGCGATTTTTTATGGATGCTAATCCCTATGAAATATGTAACACTACCAAAAAAAAATTATTTTCAAAACTAAAGTATTAATATTAAATATTGATATTATACAATTTAATTACATAAAATTATAAAATGATGTGAAATATCTTATTTCAAAGAAAAACTCGCGTATTCGGAAACTTGCGTTCCAAAAATTTTGTATAATATGAAATGGGAAAGAGGTCGATGTACACAACCCTCATTCCATACTTGGTCACTTTTTGGATTGTGGGTTCTCGGGCTGGATCACGGGTTCTCGGGCTGGCAGGCTCAAAATTGGACCTTTGTTGTTCTGTGACTTGCAAATAGAAACCAGAGTTCTACGATATACAAATTGAGGGTTCTCGGTCTGCTGGGCTCAAAGATGGGCATATATTTCTCCATATCATACAAATACCACCCAGAGTCCCGCGATATACAAATTGACAGCCGAAGCTGCAGACTAGGTCCTTCAACATTGCAGTTTTATTGTTCTGTGTCTTGTAAACAACATTAGGAGGAAACGAGTAATACATAGTAAAGATGTACTTCTAAAAAGTATGGACATGAGATTTTATAGAGCATGCACGAATCCATAATTCCATACATAGCCACTATTTGGATGGAGGATTCTCGGGATCGCAGGTTCAAAATTGGGCCTCTGTTATTTTGTGCCCTACAAATAGCATCCACATTTCCGTGATATACAAATTCACAAGTAGACTTGCCAACTATTTGAATTTTAAGTTCCTCATGTTCACGTCATATCAAAATTGGGCTTGGGCTAGTTTATATTTGTTTATTACAATATCAAATAGAGAAGCGATCGGTCAAGTTGGTGATATAAAAGTAAGTGAAATCTGAAGTCGTGAATCTGCCAACTTTCACACATAGAAGTTTTTCGAAAAACGAGTAATACATACTAAGTATGTACTCTTATAAACTATGGACATGAAATTTTTATAAAGCATGTATGGATCCGCCATTCCATACTTAGCCACATTTTGGCCCATGGGTTCTTAGGCTGGTGGGCTAGAAATTGGGCCTCTATTGTTCCAAGGTCTACAAAAAGAACCCACAATTCTGCGATATACAAATTGACAAGTAGACCTGCGAGCTGGTTGGATGAACATTGCACTTCCATTGTTCTGTGTCCTCCAAATAGCACTCGAAGTTCCGTGATATACAAATTGATAGATGGACTCAAGGATAGGTGGGTTCAAGTTTTCCATTGTTTACGGATGGTAATCCCTATCAACTATCTAACATATCTAAACATTATTTTCAATACTAAATTATTAGTATTAAATATTGATATTGCATAATTTAATTAGACAAGAAAGTTTGTACAATTTGGTCGGGCGAGTGATATAAATTTTTTCCGACAAATGAGGAATACATAGTAAACATGTAATTTTATAAATTATGGACATGAGATTTTATACAACATATGTAGATCCCTCATTCCATACTTAGGCACTTTTTGGATTGCGGGTTCTCGGCCTGGCGGACTCAAAATTGAGCTTCTATTGTTCCGTGTCCTACAAATAACACCCAGACTTCCGTGTCGTACTAATAACATCCATAATTCCGTGATATACAAATTGACAGGCAGATTTGTGGGGTGGTTGGCTCAACATTGCACTCCTATTGTCTCGTGTCCTCCAAGCAACACTCAGAGTTTCGGGACATACAAATCGACAGGACCCCATGACTCACGGATTCAAGATTGCAATTGTTTACGGATGGTCATCCTATCTAACTTTATCTAAAACCATTATTTTAAAATATTAAATAATTAATATTAAATATTGATATTGTACAATTGAATTACATTAAATTCTATCTAAATTGGTTATTTTTAAAAAAATGAAGGAAAGAAAATAAAGTTTTTTTTAAATTCTATCACCGCAAGCATAACAAGGACCAATTTGAATTTTAAGGGCCTCATGTTCATATGGTAGAACAATTTCACTACGCACAATATATATTTGTTCATTTAAAATTATTCTAGGACATTAATTTTACCGAGTTCATCGACTAAGCAAAAATGCCAAAACCACTTCAACCTACCAAAGCATTCAACCTACCAACCATATCAAAACGACTTCCTTTTCGAGGTATTCATATAATAGCCTCCCTACTATAAGTTGTGATTTCAACTTAGAGGCCTCACCATGATATTATGATAAAATCTTCAAAATGTGAATATATTTTTTAATTTACCAGACATGCACAGTTTTTATGGATATACAAAATATGTATGTGATAAAACAGCCTACAGAATATTAATTTGTTTTGATAATATGAATATAATCATTAATTCTTTGCTATATTGACACTATATTTGCTGGTCAAAACCTTTAATGATATCTTTATCGCCAATTCCAATTCAAGATAAAATATCCTTAGGGAGGTTGCACGTGCGTCAATGGCTCTTTATCGTGCTAAGTTTTATGGTAATTATATTCTACTCATATAAGTTCAGGGAAAAGCCTTAATATATATCTCTTAGGATCTTTTAATTTTGTTCAGTCTGTCATAACTAGTATAATCCCTAAGCGGGTTAAAGGAAACGTCCAAGTAAGTTCAAGTTGTTATATTGTTTAAATATCTAGGAGATTTTACTTGATAACTTACTATAAGTATTAAGGTGTTATAGTTGTTGGAACAATCAACCTAGGAGTTGCATGGAGGATGTTGGTGTTTGTGAAATATATATGCCTATAAACTGCATTGAATTCGCAAGTGGTCAATCAACACAATCAACACAACAAATGTTAGCGACCACTAACATGAAACAACCAACATTTTACAAATTTTAAGTAAATATTTGAGTGCCTATGGAAAAGTAATCTTGTTTTTTCTCAAAAAATGAATACATTAATTTTAACTAAATTTTTTAATGTGTCTATATGGTATATCTTGGAGGTTCCAAATAATGGAAAGAGGTTAGATAATGGAAAAGAGAAATTAAAGCTAAAGAAGAAAACATTTCTTTTATCAATTGACCAAAATGTTGATGCTATCAATCATATATCATCTCTCTGCATATATTGCATTCACACATTAACTTATGCTTCAATACAAAATTAGCAACTCCACCTTTTCCAAAGGAGTGTTAAAATGATATTAGAATATCATAGAAAGCAAAAAACATTTGATGCTCATGTTCATATGTCCATGAAGTGTGCATCAATTGCAATGGGAAAACAAATGTGATTTCTTGGTGAGAGATTGCATTTTTTAATTTTTTATAAAATAAGATGACATACATAGTATTTTCAAAATTAAATTCAATAATGCAGAGATTCATAGAGGCTAACCCTATAGACAATAATTTCTATAGAATTCTTCGAATAAATTGGAAAGTTTTAACTCTAAGGGCGCACATATCATAATAGAGACTCATCCTCAATTATTACAATTTACAACGGAAATAACAATGCATTGTTTTACCTCAATTGTGGGGAAGACATTGAATGACTTCATAATCAAAAGAAATGGTAGTTTTTTGTATTGGAAGGATGCTAGAACCTTCTTGAAATCCAAGTGGGGCCTTAACTAGAATTAGTCCCCTGAACATATGCCAGTTTTTCCTTTAACTTGGAGCCGATTGTTGTAGGTAATAATTTCATGGACTGAAGTTTCTAGTAATATGATGGAAATGGTTGCTATGGATCACATATATTCTGTAAGTTCTTCTTTTGGATTGTGCCAAGTTGCAGAGTTGAAAAAAAAAGCTTTACTAATATCCAAATTAGAATGATAATTTATGGAACTCAACCAAGCAAAAGCCCTAATTAGGTATCTGTTGACCATTGAAAAGGATAAAGTATTTGTTTCTTGACATGATTTTTTGTTGCCCCAAATAAATCAAAAGAACACAATATGATTATTTGCGAGCAGAATAAAAATCATGAAAAAGTGACAATAACCCCTCGAAATTGAACATGCCAACCACAAATGGCACAATGACGATGTTGGCAAAAAATACATTATGTTTGTTTGAATGTGGGAACACACAAAATATAATGAACATGAATAGAAACTGGTAAATATGTACATAGAGTAAAACAGACTCAACAAACAGTCTATAGGGTAGGCAGAAACTTGAACCTTTGTGCTTCTCCATCCATGGTTGTAAACGTGTAATTTTGTTTTCCCTGCCTAAAAGATATTACAAGCCACAAAATATCACTCAATTGCATGGTCGTAGCTAAACGATTTCTGGTTTTCCACGGAAAATTATTCAGATATTCTTCCACCGATGGAAGTACATGTTATTTATCCTCTACAAAGATTGTTGTGGCCATGATACAAGTTTTTGGTTTTCCGTGGAAAACTTCCCAGACATCCTTCTTGACATCCAAATATAATCTTGCAGAATCTTTGTTGTACATATCATACCTCAAGTAGAACACAAATTGTATCATGCACACAGTAGTCTGTGTAGAGGAGAAAGAAGATGTAATGTCATATCAACGCATTTGACCATACATGGTCTATAAATGTAGCCTGCATATGCTTTATTCTAACAAGAAAACAACAGATATTGCAATTTCACATATAATCCTCCAATAATTTTGCATGCAACTATTTTCTTAGCACTGAAGCACCAGCAAAATCTCACAGAATAACAGATATCGACCTCGAAAAAAAGAGTAAATAACATAACGACATGTCGACTCCTGGGTACAGGGGTCGAACACCGTAAAGCTCCCCAAAAAACAATAATAATCCAAAAAAATAAAAATAAATAAAAGCTCCAACTACCGCCGCTGGACCCCAACTCTACAAGAACGAATAAAAAAAAAATAAACAACAAGCACCAGACAGTGAGAAAGCATGAACATGCCGAACTGCACCCCCAGGGCCCCAAAGCATAAACCCGAGACAAACAAATAAAACCAACAACCCACGAACCAACGAACCAACATGAACCACAGAGTCAACAAACAACATATGTATCTCCAACGATTACAAAACTGTAGCCCAAGTGTAACATCCCGCTCTGGCGCACTGACAAAACTTATTCTTTGAGGACACTTGCTCGCAAGTGATCTGGATTTTTATGAGGATGAACCACTTAACCTTGATG
>SNQJ01S0034399.1:108145-123306 GCA_010110895.2 Picea sitchensis | reverse complement strand
GTCAACAAGAAAGAAAACTTGAAGAAGAAATCATCTCCTTGAAGATCCAACTTGAAGAAGCAAAGAGAATGGAAGAAGTCATGAAGAATCAAATGATGAAGAAAGAAGTAGAGGTTGAGAAGCTTGAAGAAGAATTTGTCATGTTGAGAGTAAAATTTTTCAAGCTTAGTAAAAACATTGAAGAAGCATTCACATAATCAGCAAAGAAAGTTGAAGAGAAATGTCACAAGTTATTGTAAAGGAAGAATGAAGAAAAGGTTAAGAGTTACACAAAAGTACTTAAATGAAGGAATCATTTTCAACAAGATTCCAAGAGGAAGGATAACTTTTCAAGAAGACCATATACTTTCAAACAACAAAGAATATCCAACTATGATCATGATCATCCAAGGCATGAATTCAAAAGGATTACACCACAGAGAGGATCATCTACTCCCAGGTATCAAAGTGTCTTTTATGGTTATTTTTTTCATTGTACTAACTTTGGAAATAAAGTTATAGATTGAAAAGCATATGGAAGAAATGTTCAAGCAAGTAGTGATTTATGTGACTCCTCGCAATATTGAATGTTACAAATGCCACAATTATGGTCACATAGCTTGAAATTTCAAAATCGTAATAGATCCATCCATGAAAGAAAAAATTGATAATAGGTATAAGAAGGTTTGAAAAAGAAAAGAAAGACAAGAAGAGCATATGAATGAAGAACAGGTCCCAAAGATCGTAAGATTTGCAATAGTACAAGAAAGACTAGAAAAGAAAGTGAAAGAAGAACACTCTCAGGGATCATATTTTCGGAATCCGCAGCAATGCAAGATCATAATGCAAAGCAGGTAAAGGAAGAACAAGTCCCGGAAATTGCATTCTTAGGATACATAGTAGTACGATATCATGATGAATCTACATGCAGAAGGGAAGATGTTATAATCCAGGAATAAAGTGTCAGAATTCAGGAAGATGATGGATCCACAGACGAAGAAGAAGACTACTCTACATTAGGGTGTGTTAGAAAAATAGGATCGCAAAATAATAAAATAAAAAAAATGCAGAAATAAAACATAGAAGATACAAAATACAATAGAGACACAAATATACGTGGTTCACCCAGTGTGGGCTACATCCACCAGAGAAATTTCCAGGTCCTTCCTTTTTTATTATCCAGCAAAATGAAGGGATACAACCTACAACACACCCATTGTAACTTCCTCTTATTTCTCTCACATTCTCCTCTCTCAGAATACAATATTCGTAATGATACATAGTTGCAATACAATTCCCTCATAAAAGAGGGTTGTCGTCTAGGGAAAAAAACTCTAACATAACTTCTACCGTCATATCTGCAACCTTATAATGAACGGTCTATATTTATTATGAAATTACAATATACATTTACAAGGAATTTTTTCCTTCGGGGGCCTGCTTCCCCCCCCCGTGCGCGCTGGGGGGGAAATCCCCCTACAACCCCCCCCCTTCATGGAGGGGTGTACAATATCCCGTGGATTATAGTCTTCATGGGGTATAAACATGGCTGAAAACTAAGATCTATGAATCAGGAGGATAATCAAGCTCCACAACCAATAATCTCCCACTTGGAGACTAATCTCAACAACTCCACCATTGTTGTATATGATGGACTATGATCCTTCTTGGACTTGGTAAATTTCTCATCTTCACCTTCATTCTTGAAGACCAACTGAAACTGAGCAGGATATTAGTTTCTCCCTGGTTAGTCCCTTTGTTAACATGTCTGCAGGATTATGGCTAGTATGTATATTTTCCAACTTCAAATGTCCATCTGCCAAGACAGATCGTATGAAATGATACATGAGTTTTATATGCTTATTATTCTAATGGAAGGTTGAGTAATTTGCAAGATGAATGGCACTCTCATTGTCACAGTACAACCTGTTATTCTCCTGCTTCTTTCCCAATTCCTCCATAAACCTCTATAACCAAATCATTTCTTTACTAGCCTCTGTAGCAACAACATACTCTACTTTTGTTGTTGAAAGTGAAAAAATCTTTTTCAATTTCGAAATCCAACTTACTGTTGTTCCACCTATAGTAAAAACATACCTTTTGGTGCTCCTCCTACTATCTTTATCACCTTCCATATATGAATCAACAATGAACATATCCATCTAGAACAGTGTATGAACCTCCAAAACATAATTCATGAATAGCAGTACCTCTCAAATACCTAAGAATCCAATTTACTGTCTCTCAATGTTCTTTACCAGGATTGTTCATATACCTTCTCACAACTTCCACTGCATGTGCAATATCTGGTCTTGTGCAAACCATCGCATACATCAAGTTTCCAATTGTTGATGAATAAGGGACCCTAGACATGTATTCTATCTCCTCATGTGGCTTAGGACACATTTCCTTAGTTAATTTGAAATGGTTGTCCAAAGGTTTACTAACTAGTTTTTCATTCGTCATTCTAAACCTCTCCAACATCTTCTCTATGTACTCACTCTGACACAATGTCAAATTACAATTTTTCCTATCTCTTGTTATTCTCATACCAAGTACTTTCTTTGCAGCACCCAAATTCTTCATCGCAAATGAATTAGCTAATTTATTCTTAAGCACATTTATATCCTTCATATTATACCTTTCAAAGAGCATGTCATCTACATACAATAGCAAGATAATATAGCTTCCATTTTCTATCTTTTTAAAATAAACACTATGATCAGAATGACATCTACTATAACCTTGTTCTTTCATAAACTTGTCAAACTTCAAATACCACTGGCTTGGAGCTTTCTTTAGGCCATACAAGTTGCTCTTCAACCTGCATACAATGTGGCTTGGAGTTTTCTTTTAGGCCATAAGTTGCTCTTCAACCCCGTGATACCAAATTTTCCTTCCTTTGACCTCATAATTCTCATACAGTGATATAAATCTCTTCCTCCAAATCCCCAAGGAGAAAGTTGTTTTACATCTAACTATTCAAGATTTAAATATTCTATACAATAAGATCTCTAAAATAGTCCTAATTGAAGTCATTTTAACAACAAGAGAAACATTTCATCAAAATATATACCTTTCTTTTGCAAACCCCTTTACAACAAGTCTATCCTTGTATTGTTTTTTGCCTCCATCTTATTCCTTCAACTTGTAAACCCATTTATTCAAGCATCGCTCATTTTCCCCCGCAGAAGAAATTGTCTCAAATCCCAAGTCCGGTTATTTATCAAGGAATCCATTTTGTTTCATGCTTTGCTACCACTTCTTTTTAGTGTATACCGCATTTCCTCTCTGCACATTCTAGTTCACCAAATCAATCAACAATAAATAATACAATGAAGGAGAGTATCGCTCGGGGTCTACTTAACCTGCTAGATATTATAACAACACTTGCAAGAGTTTTAGGTACTTGTTGCTCTCATTGTTGTACATTTTGATTTTAATGTTCCTTTGGAATTTCCTTTTCAAAGGATCTCAATAAGCACCGTGGTATTCTCGGGTTTTTTCCTTGTATCTTTCCTCAAGAATCGCATCTTTTTACATAACATTCTCATTGAATATGATATCTCTACTCCTAATGATTTTGTGATTTTCATAATCCCATATGATAACCAAAATCATTAACACCAGATCCAATAAAGGTGTACACTTCTTAGATTTTGCCTCAATCTTTGTTATATTTTCTTTTATCAATATGGACAACAAGGCTTCACAATCGAAAGTCTTCAAAAAGAATAGTTTTACCTTTTTCCCCGCCCATTCTCCTAGAATTCCACCATCCAAAGATCTCAAGGTCCTCTATTTATTAAGTAAACAACAAAGATTCACAACCTCTTCCTAGAACTGTAGCGGGAAACCCAATGATACAATCTCTTCATACTCCTTGCATGCTCCATGATTGTCCCGTTTATCCTTTCTGACACACCAATTTATTTTCTTGTGAAATTTCTGAATTGACTTCTCTCTATGAATCCCACATGGTATGAACAAGAATAATCAAACTCCTTGCCGTGAAATATTCACCTCCATTGTTTGTTTTGATATTACTTCAACCTTTTTCCTTCTCATTCCTCAACCAAAGCTTTCCATTTCTTAAAAGTATCAAAAAACATCGATCTTTGTCTAATGCAATAAACCCCAAGTTTTTCTAGTTGCATCATCAATAAAAGTAACATAATAATGAGATCAACTAAGATATTATACCTGAGTCAGTCCTTCATATATTCATATATGCACAAGCTCTAACCTTTTACTTTTCTTTTCTTTTCGACTCGAGAAATTTGACTCTCTTTTATGTTTTCCATAAAACACAATGCTCACGTAAATCCAAATCACTGTGTTTAAGATATGGAAACAAATTTCCTTTGTGAAGTATCATGATCCCCTTCTCACTCATGTTTCAAAGCCTATGATTCAATGCTGTTGTGTCCACTCGTGAGAAGCAAGAGACAAGAGTCAATATTACCGCTACATAAATACAATGTACCTACCTCTCCTTTGTTATCACCTATGATCCTTTGCGACCTTCCATGCCTTATCTTGAAATATAGATATACAACCTTCAATTTCCAACCACCCCTGCTAAAATTAGATTTTTCCTAGATCTGGAACATGTATTACCCTTTCAACAACCATTGGTTTCCTCGCCTTGCTTTATTTTTACCTTTCCCATTCCAACAATTTTGCATGGTATCATCACCCAAATGAACATGTCCAAAATCACCTTGAGCATAATCTAAAAATAAGCCCTATGGGTGTGGCATGAAATGGAGCCCATGAATATACTCACCCAAGACTTTTGGAAATATTATCTATAGAAAAAATCAAATCATTTTGTAACACATCACCCATTGCTATCTGTTTCCCATTTTTCTCCCCGTTGTCCATCTCTTTTTCCTTGGAGTCTCATGCATTTCTTTAGATGTCCCTTGTATCTCACAATTCTAGCATTCATCTTTTTCTAGTTCAGATTTTGATCTCACCTTCTTAGAATCTCCTATGGTCTCTCGGAGAGCCCTTTCCCTCTATCCTGACATCTTCCTTTGTTCTCCATGTTTAATGCATTACCTCGATGTCTCACTGTGTTTTTCCTCGTCATGATTTCTCTCTATGTTGGTGCAATTATATGCATAATATATTACCAAACATAAAATTATCAATCGAGATTCATAATCAATAGATTCGTTACACTATGTGTGCCAAAGAACATGGTTTATCTATGTTTGTTGTATATAGCTCAATCAAGAAACAATCAATGTAACAAAATACTTTGTTTTTAAGATATCTGAACACTATTCCTCACACAACTTCAAACTAGAATATAAAGCTCATAGTAAAACTCTCAAGCAAACACTCAACTAAAAAGGCTCTTGCCTGTGTAGTAAGTCCGTTTCATTGTAGGTCTCATGAAATGAGGAGATGAACTGAGACCTTGCTTCTTGTAGAAATTGAATGGAAATTAACAATTTACTCTAATTACTCTTGGAAAGAAACCAATCATAGCTTAATCAATTCCAATCAAACTTTCCTCAATACAAGAGACAATCAATATGATTGAAATACTTCATTACATGGAACATGAAGGTGAGAGATAAAGTCTTACTTTTCATGTACCTACTAAGAACAACACAATCATAAATTCAAAACAATAACAATGGATTTTCGACAATCCCAAACATCTACCCAAATCTTGTTAACTAAATATCATTCTGCAGAAATGAAAATGGAATTATCTAATCTGCTCAATGTATAATTGTCCATTCACATTGATTCAAAATCAAATAAATCTGCATTATACCTAATAAATTTTATGCACTTTGAATTATTTGCAACACACAACTATTATGTTTTCACACTCACACAATTGAGTTACAACACAAAGACATGTATAGGGAGGCTTACCTTGGTTGGGGAGGTGGCCCCTTGCCGAACCAACAAGGTACCTCTAAAGAAATTGCAGACTAAAAAACTTTACTCATTCCCATGAATTGCACAAAAAAGCATTTGTATTCCTTCAATTGATCGAGTGGATCAACAGTTCAACATTTCATTTCTCAGCATAACAATGTGTATCATTCTCTACTTACTACTTACTTATAATCTACACATCATCCCTTTTAAAGAAAGTTAGTCGTTATAACCAAGGTCTGAGGATAATTATCAAATGTTTTCAAAATATTACAATTGGTGATTCATATCGTATCTCAAGGGATGGACTTCATCCTCATAACATGAAATGCATGAGTGATGAAGTCTATCGCCATCTCCAAACTATCTAAGAATACTTCCATCCAACTAACTTCTTGGAATCACCACCAGCATACTCGTTCAACACGTTAATCCTGTAGACATGGGTTTAGTACTGGACTAGCACAGTTATAAATTTGGGTACCAGATCAACACAACAGTAGTACCGAAATAGTCGTGGAGTTGGTACCGGATCAACATAGAGTATTGGTATCAGATCACTGCAGAGTACCAGATTAGGTGGAGTACCAAATCAGGTGGAGTATTGGTACCAGATCACTACAGATTACTGGATCAGATGGAGTATTAGATCAAGTGGATGTTGCAGTACAGGACCAGGCGGTTGTTGTAGTATCAGACCAGGCGGTTGTTGCAGTACCGGACCAGTGGTAGTACCAGATGAATCTTATTAATAATAGTCAAAGTAAATTAGGATCATAATAATCATTAATTATTCAATTCTAACCATTAATAAACCACATAAATCATGACTAAATGAATATTATCTCATGTACAAGACAATTGTTAAATGACATATCTGTTGAGGAAAATAGGTAGAGAGTGCATATGTATGAGGAAAAATTGGTTAGGATATGGGACAAGATAAGGAATTTGGAGGTGAAAAAAGGGAGGCTCAACATTTCCCCCATGCCTTATCCATTTCATGTCCTCATGCAACAATAATCTTCAAAATCTCAAAATTGATGATACTCCTCACTCAATCAAGCATTCCCTGAAGTTCCACCTTTCTTTAGCTCCTTAAGTTCTCTTTTAAGTAACCTGCTATACAATATAAACCTCATGGCCTATGCTTCACATTTATTACCCATGGAAAAGTAGTTATGATGGAAAAGTGGAGTCATGAGTAATAGATTAGATATGTTAGTGATTTGACGCTAAGTCTTATCCAATCTGTTGTGGATCATAATTAGGAGAAAGGGATGGATGTGACTCTAATAGGATTATAGGATAGTGTCCAAGATTTTTCATAACGAATTTGACTAATATGCCCCATGGCTATATTACCTTTAAAATAAAAGTGATATAAGCATAGTTTAGATCGCATTTGAAGAGAGGAACACATAAAAGAATACATCCAAGATGATTAACCCGTTTCTTATCCATTTTTTTAGAGATGAAACTCTTCTTGCTTAGGTAAGGTGAATTACATATACTGAGGGTCCCACTTTCATGCAAACCTTTTTATTTTAAAGATAGAACCCTAAAGTGGATACTTGAAGGTTCTTAAGAACATCATTTGAGAAATATAAAGGTCATCTCCTAGCCTTGATTTGATAATGATTGCTTCAGAATGAGGCCCAAGGGTTTTTGTTCAGTTTTAGGTGTGTAGGCCTATTCAGTACCCCCACCACCAACAGGCTTGTTCAGTACCCCGATAGGTTTACCTTAGTACCATACAAGCATGGCCCGCTGCTAGCAAGCCTGTTCAATACCTCAGCGGGTTTACTTGTACTTCCTGATACTTCCTTTTTATTATATTACTCAAAATATTTAGAATGATGTATATTGTTCATTGAAAACTTTATAGTATAAGAAAGGCAGGTGGTACGAGAGTGTTTTAGATTTATTAGGCACATAATTAATTGTTTTCAATTATCCCAAGGGTGACATCATGCACATTAGAATTAAATATTAGTTATTCAATGTATAATTGAACATCTCAGATAATGACTAAGAGGTCCCTCTAGTTAATCCTATTAGGGTTCTCATGAAAGTTCATTGAGGTTTTGCAAGGGCAGTCCACCACATGAGGTTTTCATCAATACCTCCCAAGAGAAACTTGTAAAGATAAACTTGGATAAGAACTTTTTGAATCAACTAGGTTAGTATTAGACATAATGGTGTCACCACTTTTCAATGGATATTTCAATTAGCAATCAAATGGTAAGACATGTGCACCCATTACCATATAGAGCTAAATGTGAAAATGTCTCCTTAAAGGATAGAAAGGATGATTCATTTAGGGGTGAGTGTAACAATGTAGGAGGAAGATGTATATGAGAGTAGAGAACAGTTCAACACAAGACTTAAATGATCCTTGATAAAAAGAACATAAAAATATTAGCTCATACCTCCAATTACCTGGGGTGAAAACAATGTTAATCTCATGAAAAAGATCATATCACTTTAGCATCAATACCATATAAGTAACAAATCAGGTTTCGGTAATACCGGAATAGATAGTACTGGAACAGGATAGTACCGGAACAAGATAGTACCAGAACATAGCAGTATCGGAACAGAGCAATACCAGAACAAAATTTTGTAGTACCGGAATAGATCGGTACCGGAGCAGAGCAATACCAGAACATAATTCTGCAGTACTGGAACAGAGCAGTACCAGAATAGAATTCTGCAGTACCGGAACAGAAAAACAAAAATAAGTAACAGGGGTATAAACGGAGTGACATGATGGATGATTTTTTCTCATTCATAATGACCACTTCACAAACGAATTAGGTGATAATAGGATGGATGCATTGGTAATCTTAGCAAACATAAGTGGAATACACATGGAAGTTGCACTTAAATAAATAATGATGGTGATATTGATAGCTTAAGATGGAAACTGTACATGAAAATAACCAAACATTTTAGCACATAATTTATATAATCCTTAATGGAAAGAATGTAATAACTAGCTCGTACCTCCATTCCCTGAAGTGTGCTTTGTTTAAACAAGGGCAATATCAAGTATAGAACAATTTTACCAAAATTCCACTGCTAGTACCGGACCACGGGCTTAGTACCAGACCACCACATGCTTAGTACCAGACCACCACAGAAAATTGTTTCTTCAGTACCAGATGAAAATTTGATGGGGTATCTGAAGATGTATTCTACAAACTGGAATTTGTAGGCTTCTCCTTGTGGCTAGCATACTCTAAGTATCAAACTGTAGAAGATGCTAGCAATTATTGTTGCTGCAGGAAGAAACATATGAATTTGTTCTGTTGAAGTATCATGCTGGAAAAACTGCAATCAACACACTGATGTAGGAATGTTGAGATTGAAATGGAAGTGTCTAAAATGATTGGGTTCTAAGCTTTGTAACAAGAAAGAAAATGTAGTTGGGGAACCTTCTTTTGAGATGCAGAAACCTCCTCTTTTTGGAACCAAACTAACCACTGATTATGTTGCCACTTCCATTTATTAGAAAATAAACCTAACTACTACTGTCTCAGCAACCACTCCCCCATGCCTAAGGTTTTGCATGGCCTCATTCAAACAATGTGAGATGCTAAAAAAGGCTACTCAGAGGGTTGTGAACATCTGCTAAAAACAAACCAATAGAACTAATTAAAACTAGATTTTAATTCATGCTTACACATAGAAATTCAGGGAAAATGTCAAAAGTTGAATTACTAGTTATGAATACAATAGTTTGGAATTAACATTCAGTTTTAATTTCTATTAAAAATATCACTTAATCGATTATCCTTGTGAAATAGTGGTCTTTAAAATAGATAGGTAAGGATAAAGCATGAATGCATTTTCTTTAACAACTTAAGGAAAAAGAAGAAATTTGAAGAAGTAGGTCATGAAGCACTCCATTAAGTGTTATCTTCCGTTGACAAGGATTCCTTCTCTGCTTTTGAAACCCTTCCAGTATTATGTGTGCATTCGGAGGATGAAGATATTACCTTCTCATAAAATTCCAAACAAAATTATCATAACTTTTAGAAAGAAATCTACTATAGGAACAAACGATCTTAAACTGATTTCTTTATTAGCTTTTGACATTCCCATTTATGAAAAGTATGAAAGATATGTTGCATTACATTTATGTGCAACATTTATTTATTTATTTACTTATCCTACTCTAATTGAACAAAATAAAATGTCCTTCAAGTATAGGAATACTTCTGGTGAAGCCATGTGTGTAACAGGGTTAGAAATATATCCATACTCGGGTTTAAAAGATAAATTTTAATGCATACCAGAGTATGAAGGACCAGTTGCTTTCATGATGAGATCAAACAATAATGAAAATTAAAAGAGTAGTGTGACCTAATAAATAATTGAAACCATATTTCAATAGGATAATGATATTCGTGTTTCTCTTCTTTGTCTAGGTCACACAACATGTCCTCATTTTTCATGCTACGCAGAGTATCTTCTTCAAGATGATTTGTCTTTGGAGTACATATAGGATCTGCTGAGAGGCATGTTAAGAACTCCTCAATCTCAGGTTCCAATGGTTTCTCTCCATTGAATTCTATCCACGATTATTTAGTATCCTCAACAACTTGACCATAGGAATCTGAAGGGACTTCTAAATCTTCTTGTGGAGAGACAAATAAATTATTTATTGTTGTCAAGATATGATCTTCCTAAGAGGCGGATATCCTAGTTGCTGCTAGAATGTGAGAAATTTCTTGGAGGAACATTCTTCAAGCTCTTGATCATCCTTGAATTACTCTAGCTAGTTGATGATCCCTGCCGCGCAACAAAAATTAGTACTCGGTGGTTCTTACAACACCCCAAACATGATTTATCATCAAATATATGAATTTTAAAACTATTTGCAAAAATAAAACACACCAAACTTGAACTCTTTATGTTATTGGGACCCTGTTGTTACTAGGTAATCAGTTTGCACAAGTTAGCTCATCATAAATAAAACTAAATTTGCATAAATAAAAACACACTTTTGCATAAAATACGGAAAAAACACACTTTCATTAAAAGAAAAACACTTATGCATGAAAGGGAGAGGACAACCTAACTTTGGAGCAACCCCACTAAAGTGGATGCATGGGATCTTCCCTCGCGTCTTACCATCTTCTCTCCACCCTTAGGTCGTCCATAAAACCAATCCAAAACATTAAAGCAATCTAATTCAAATACTACCTATTACCGTTTACAACTCCCCAACAACGACACCAAAATGTTGGTGCAATTATATGCATAATATATTACCAAACATAAACTATCGATTGGGATTCGTAATCAACAGAGTTGTTACACTATATGTGCCGGCAACAGGTGTTTTATCTATGTCTGATGAGTATAGCTCAATCAAGAAACAATCAATAAAAAAATACTTTATTTTTGAGATATCTAAACACTATTTCTCACACAACTTCAAGCTAGAAGATAAAGCTCATAGTAAAACTCTCAAGAAAACACTCAGTTAAAAAATGGTTCTTGCCCAGATAGCAAGTATGTTCATTATAGGCTCATGAAACAAGGAGATGAACTGAGACCTTGCTTCTTGTAGCAATTGAATAACAATTAACAATTTACTCTAATTACTCTTGGAAAGAAACCAATCATAGCTTAATCAATTCCAATCAAACTTTCCTCAATACAGGGGACAATCAATATGATTGAAAGACTTCATTACATGGAGCATGAAGGTGAGAGATAAAGTCTTACTGTTCATGTACCTACTAAGAACATCACAATCATAAATTCAAAACAATAACAATGGATTTTTAACAATCCCAAACATCTACCCAACTCTTGTTAACTAAATATCATTCTGCAGAAATTAAAATGGAATTATCTACTCTGCTCAATGTATAACTTTCCATTCAATCTGATTCAAAATCAAATAAATCTCCATTATACCTAATAAATTTTAAGCACTCAGAATTATCTGCAACACACAACTATTATGTTTTCACACTCACGCAATTGACTTACAACACACAAAGACATGTACAGGGAGGCTTACCTTGGTTGGGGCGGTGGGCCCTTGCTGAACCAACAAGGTACCTCTAAAGAAATTACAGACTAAAACACTTTACTCATTCCCATGAATTTCACAAAATAGCATTTGTATTCCTTCAATTGATCGAGTGGATCAGCAGTTCAACATTTCATTTCCCAACATAACAATGTGTATCATTATCTACTTACTACTTACTTATCATCTACACAACATCCCTTTTAAAGAAGGTTAGCCATTATAACCAAGGTCTGAGGATAATTATCAAATGTTTTCAAAATATTACAATTGGTGATTCATATCATATCTCAAGGGATGGACTTCATCCTCATAACACGAAGTGCATGAGTGATGAAGTCTATCGTGATCTCCAAACTATCTAAGAATACTTCCATCCAAATAACTTCTTGGAATCACCACCAGCATACTCGTTCAACACGTTAATCTTGTAGACATGGGTTTAGTACCGGACTAGCATAGTTATAAATTTGGGTACCAAATCAGCGCAACAATAGTACTGGAATGGTCCCAGAGATGGTACCGGATCAATGCAGAGTATTGGTACCGGATCACTGCAGAGTACTGGATCAGGCAGAGTACCGGATCGGGTGAAGTATTGGTATCAGATCACTGTAGAGTACCAGATCAGGCGGAGTACCGAATCAGGTGAAGTATTGGTATCAGATCACTACAGAGTACCGGATCAGACAGATTACCGGATCAAGTGGTTGTTGCAGTACTGTACCAAGCGGTTGTTGTAGTACCGGACCAGGCGGTTGTTGCAGTACCGGACCAGTAGTAGTACCGGATGAAGCTGCTTAATAATAGTCAAAGTAAATTATGAGCATAATAATCATTAATTATTCAATTCTAACCATTAATAAACCTCATAAATCATGACTAAATTAATATTATCTCATGTACAAAACAATTGTTAAATGACATGTCTGTTGAGGAAAAAAGGCAGAGAGTGCATATGGATAAGGCAAAATTGGTTAGGATATGGGACAAGATAAGGCAATTGGAGGTGACAAAATGGAGGCTCAACACTAAGGATAACACCAATAACATCATCAAATTTTAGAGTGTTTGAACCAGAGACAAAGTTACTTACAACCATGACCAATCCATTCTAACTTTTTGGCAATTAGCACAAGATTAGAAGATCCCTAACCTCATCATCAAAGTCCACTTTTATAGAACTTAGCTGATTAGTAACCGTATTACACTTATTTAAATGATCTGCAACATAACCACCTTCCGACATATTCATATTAAATAATCTCTTCATTAGAAATACCTTATTGGACACCAAGGTTTTTTCATATAGTTTATCCAATGCATCCATCAACTCCTTCATTGTCTTTTCTTTCGAAATATTGAAATCCTCCTACACTGCCAGGCTCAACCGTATCGTTCCTAGTGCCTTTCTCTCAAGAACCTCCCATTCTTCATCCTTCATGGTTTTCAACTTCTTTGTTATTCCACCCAATGGTAGGAATAGATCCTTCTAATATAAATAATCTTCCATCTGCATCTTCCATAACTGGTAGTTTTGGCCATTAGATTTCTCGACCCTAAACTTTCCATCTTCCGCCATCGCTCCCACTGGAACCATGAACCCTATTTTCCTGCGAGTTACATTTTGCTCTGATACCAGTTGTTAGAAAAACAAGATCGTAGAACAATAAAATAAAACGAATGCAGAAATAAAACAAAGAAGACACAGATATACGTGGTTCACCCAGTGTGGGATACATCCACCAGAGAAACTGCCATGTCCTTCCTTTTTTATTATCCAACAAAATAAAGGGATACAACCTACAACACACCCGTTGTAACCTCCTCTTCTTTCTCTCACAATGTCCTCTCTCGGAATACAATATTCGCAATGATACATAGTCGCAATACAATTCCCTCATAAAAGAGGGTTTCCTTCTAGGGAAAAAAACCCTAACATAACTTCTACCGTTAGATCTGCAACCTTATCCATATTTACTATGAAATTACAGTATACATTTACAAGGAAATTTTTCCTTCATCCCTGGACCCCACAGGGGGGGAAAGCCCCCCCTGCAACCCCCCCATGTCGAGGGGTGTACAATCTTCATGGGGTATAAACACGGCTAAGAAATAATACCTATGAATCAAGAAGATAATTAGACTCCAAAACCAATAGGATGGATTCCTCCATTGTCTAGAGCCATCTGGATTGGAGACTCCCATGTAATATGAATATTTAACATGAGGAGTCTATGCAGTAGCTATTACAATTCAGAGATCTATCCTTCATACAACATGAAGTGTTTCTTAATGGTGTTACAGATGTTTGATTTATAGTGGTTCAATGGCATAGGTATAACATGTCCTATGACAGATTGGTTGGTTAAGGAACGGGTTTCAGAACACATCTCCATGTAGTTATGCAGAATATTAGCTGACTAACACAAGGAATATCATTGGTACACTTTTAGATGCAGGTATGTGATGATCAATTGCAACGGATTCAGAGAAGTATTCAGAATAGTGAAGTTACAGATGGGTCAGCATTGTGGACAATTGTATAGCAGAGTCACAATTGGTATGGGTCACATGGACAAGAATGGATTCGTAAGACACTTGGCAGGATTGGATAGATATATGTCAGTGGATGAGAGCATGAGTTCAGGATAGATTGGTTCAAAGACTAAGTCAGAGACAGTTGGATTTTTTTGATAATGAAATATTTGAATGCTTAAACTTTGAATGCTTTTATGTCATTGATTTACAAGAGGAAACACCAATGGATAAAAACTTCAAAAGGAAGCAATATAGGAATACCTACATTTGATCTACACGACATCTTGCAGAGAAGTCAAGGAGAGAGAACTAGTCAAATAAGAGATCATAAGAGTGAATATAGGGAGAGAAGCCCCAAGGAAAGCTCAAATATAGGGAGCAACCCCAAAGAGAGAGTTACGTTTTTTTCCCAGGATATCAAAGGGGGAGTAAGAGAAATATCCAGAGAGAAATAAAAGAGACATGAAGATAAGGGGAGCATCCCCAAGGGACATACCCTTTTCCATTGATGTCAAAGGGGGAGAGATAGAAACATCGATGAGGAGCGATGGTCACAAGGGGAGCATGAGCATGGTGTTTCCATGTCTAAGTGTTGTCATTGATGTTGGTGTTGCCATCAATGCCAAAGGGGGATATTGTTGTACAATTGGTTTGGATAGTTGGTTTTCATTGATGTCAA
>SNQJ01S0034399.1:92515-108135 GCA_010110895.2 Picea sitchensis | reverse complement strand
CATGGACTCTTTAATTCCACTACTCAAACACAGAAAATGAGTTTACCATCGAATTTCTTATGAAATTCTGAGAAAAATGAGTATAAATTCGGCCATGTTTTGAATTGACTCAATTTTATCCTCTTTGCACACCAAATGATGCACTATGATGCTCATTAATGACAATATGGACTAATACTTTTACAAATGACCTCTTAGCACAAAAATAACATCACCATTGAACTCCTCTCGGAAAAACGAGAAAAAATGAGTATAAACAGGCCTATGTTTGGACAATATACCTCATGGCACACTCATTGAGACAATACCAATTTAGACTCCTTTTCTTGCACGTAAATCTATGCAATCCATACTGTATTTGGCCTAGATATATGTTCCAGCATTGGAATGTTTGTTGGTCTTGGACCACACGCCCATAAATAGGTCGTGGGCCCCCAACTGTACATGTCTTACACACTATCAACATTTAACATTTCACTGGGGAATCATGTAGTATGTGGTTCTGTTGTCATGATGGTTAAGGCATTAAAAATTTATATGGGAGGTCGGGGGATCAAACCCCACCGACATCCAATTGTTTCGTGGATTTTTTATATTCATTGGTGGAATATACTATATGGTTATATATATGTGGTGGCATATAGTTTTTAATGCCCCCTATATCTAGACACATAGTTGTATGATATACCATGCAACCATATATTGTGGGATGAGGGATTAGCCCTTGGCCCCCCTTTTTCTACTCATTCAAACCTTAACCAAACTTAAATAAAATTACAACATATATGGTTAAGAACTAATGCAGTGGTGTGATGGTATAGGGGCTTATGTAAGGTTATGGGAGGTCGTGGGTTCGACCCATGTCGACTACCATAAAATTTTGATATACATAAACCATAATAGGCCAATCAGGGACTGCCACATGGCAATCTCTTATTGGCTTCCCTGTGCCACCTGTTAATCCATAATTGGTGTCAACTGTATGCAAGGATTGCCCAATCACCTACCAAATTTTCATGCTCCATCATCTTCCTGCCACATAAACATTGTATGGGTTGTACGATCATGCCATGTGTCACCCTTGCAATGGTGACATGTGTCACCTTTTTGACTTTTTCCTTTTTTCCCTAGTTTGACCCGAACTTTGACCATCCATAACTTTTGCATACGAACCTCGTTTGAGGTGATTTTTGCATCGTTGGAAAAGTATCGTCGAGCTCTACATAATGATGTAGTTTTCAATAGGATTTGAGATAGATGATTTTTTTTTATCTTTTCTGGATCCTCCTGGACCTCCATGAGCGTTTTGGATCTTCCTAGACCTTCTATGAATGTTTCAAATCCTCCTAGATCACTCTCCCACTAAAAAATCCTCCCTTTGTGTGACCCTCTTTGCTTGATTCTCGAAAAGGATATTTACCTGCGTGAATTCTTTCATGTTGTTCTCTATACCACACAAACCCTCTTCATATGACTGGAATAAGCATTCAAACCCTCCTCAACTTCATCACTTGCTTTCTTGACAACATAAAACCCTAGCGATTTTCCTATTTCCGATTGGATGCTACTTTCCCCATCTCATCTAATGGTTTCCTGAAGCTATTCAAGGTTTATTCAATCCTTCAAAATGAATGGATAATTCAAAAAATTGGGGCCACCTCTAGTGACCTATTCACATCTCAAATTTCATAATCAAAGTCTCACAACAACCATATTAGAACCTCTATCCTACTGGACAATGCTACATATGATGATTTTGTGATCTTTGCATGGGTCGATTTGTATGGCTTCATACCATTATCGACATGTATCCATCAATTATTATGCTCCTTCAAGGGGCCTCCCATTTTATTGTCACATTCATTGCGTCATGCAAGAGAATTCATGGGTTAAATCTTGTAAGTTTTCTCATGAGTGTATATATCCATCAAAATAAATGCACAAAAAATTTAGTTTTGAACTAAAGATCGATCCTTGTATTCAATTTCTGGTGGTCTTCAATTATGTTTATGTTTTATACAAATGGGGTTTGGCATTTTTCTATTTCTCTGGGTGCAAAACTCTTCTTATCCTTTAAAATTTTTAGATGCATCATATTCACAGTCTCATGCTAGCCTCAATTCCCAATTCCTAGATATCTGCACTATTATTTTTGGCAATGTGAACATGGTTATCATAATCATCATGGAGGGTTGAACGTGGACATGATATCTTTGAAGATGTTGATTGGAGTTTATTCCTCCTGATGAAAGGAGTTATAGTATGGATCAATTGGTGTTGGAAAATGAATTCTCTCATCTCCATTGTTGGCATGGTGCTGACTGGTAAAGAAAATTACCAAGAATGGTACAAAAATATCAAAAACACTCCCATCTTCAACGAATTATGGAATGGAATTTGTGAAGCAACAACTGTCAGTGAAGAAGAAGCTAAACCAACTGCCAGAGAAGCATAGCCGAAGAGTAGTAGATCAACCATTCCTACATCATACAATGAGCATGCCATATGGAAGGACAAAGACCAAAAATCATATGATGTGATTGTTGTGACATTAATTGAATAGTTGAACCACCATATTGTTTCCATTATTGACTCCTATGGTTCTTTGAAGAAATTGAAGGATTTGTATGAGACTCACTCATAAATATAACTGATACAATTGTTGGTGAAGATATTCAACCTAGAGTTGAAGAATGATGACCCTATGGATTTAGCTTATGAAATCAAAGCCATAATGCATGATGTTGAAGTCACTGAAGTGAATATATACCTCCCTCTCACAACCTTCATTAAGGATCTCTACCCTACATATTCTCACTACCTTGAATCTCTACACACTAGTGGTCAAATGAAATCCATGACATTTGACACTTAGGTGGAGAAAGTTGCAAAACGTGAGAAAGCCTTTGGAAAGAAGTCAACTCAATCCACTAGAGAGACCATGTGCCTTTCTCAGAAAGGGAAGAATCAATCAAATTATTCTTCTAGAGGAGAAGGAAACAAAAGAGGACGTGGAAGAAATAGTTTCATCGGAAGGCGACAACCAAGGCAAGAGATCCAATCTTCATTGTACCCATTGCAGAAGGAATGGGTCACATGAAGTAAATTATTGTAGATTCCCATGGGAGAAGATCAAAGAAAAATAGAATCAGGAAGAAGACGAAGGTAAAATATTAGATTTGACGAAAGGTAAAGCACCTAAATCTACTCATTACATTGTTTCCCATTGCAATATAGGGGTAAATGAAGATTTGTTTAGCACTTCATTTTCTACTTGGAGAGATGCATGGCTCCTTGACACAGGCACAACCTGCCACATGAACTTTTGAAGAGACTTCTTTGAATATTTCAATGACAATGTAGATGGCATAGTTTATTTTTCTTATAAATCAAGTCTCAAACCTTCGAGAATTAACACCATCATGCTTAAATTTCTTAGACTCTTGGATTTTCTTTTAGATGATGTTCTTTATCTTCCTGAGCTGCGAAAAAACGCATTGTCCCTTGTGCACATTTGATATCAAGGACACTCTATTCATATCTTTGGTGGAAAAAGTTGAAATAAGGAAGGATTCTAACAACATGGTTGCCATGATCGGAGTGGAATATGGAAGATTGTTGAATTTGAAAGGGACATCTTCTCATGTACAAAATTCTTCATACCTCTCTCATCACAATGAAGGTACAATTCCATCTAGTCTCTTGTGCAATGCTATATTTGGTTGCATTCATTATGATATACTTTGTTTGCTAAAAAATAATGGTGTTTTTGGTTTTCTTACTATTCCTAGGAATTTGAAGCAATGTGATGCTTGTATCCTTGGAAATCATAGAAAATGACCATTTCATGATTATACTTCCAGAGCATGTAGAAAAAGTGAAGTGATACATTCTAATTTGTGTGGCACCATACCTGTTCCATATGCAAATGGAAATAAATATATAATGTATTTTATTTATGATTGCACCAGGATGTGTTGGGTGTACTTGTTGAAAGAAAAATCACAAGCTTTTGAAAATTTTAAAAATTTTCATGTATGGATTCAAAATTAAACTTAGTATTGTATTGGATCTCTTCGCATTGATAATATAAGAGAAAATACATCTAATGAATTGGAAAAATATTTATGCCAACATGTGATCAAACATAAAACCACGGTTCCATACAACCCTCAACAAAATGGTGTAGTTGAAAGAATGAACACAACTCTCCTAAATATGGTTTTTTCCATGATGTTTTTCAAAAATGTAAAATTGATGTTTTGGGATGATGTTGTTTTATGTGCAGTTTATGTGAAAAATAGGTGTCCATATCATTCTATTGAAAACAAGGCTCCTTATGAAATGTGGTATGGTTGCATTCCTTCGATGAAGCATCTCATGGTTTTTGGTTCACCTACTATGCCTTAACAAAGAAACAATCTCGATGCAAGGAGTCAGAAGTGCATATTCTTGGGGTACTCAAATACCACCAAGGGATATCGTCTTTTTGACGAGGTAAACAAGAAATCCATTCTTTCCAGAGATGTAATATTTGTTGAATCCTCAAACAATGAAAAAATTGTTGAGAGGCAGCTTGATCATCTAGACAAATTTACTCATGTAAAGACATATCATGAATTTGATTATGAGATTCCACATATTGAAGGGGGGATCCCTATCTTGGATCAATCTCTAGATTCCCATTTTGAAGCACCATATCTCCATCCCGAAGAAGTTCTATCCACTTCATTAGAACCTAAAGTTCATTTGGTTTATGTGATTGAGAGGACTAGAATATTGCGTCTTGATGATAATTCAACACCATCTCAATCATCTCAGCAACCTGGACCATATCAGAAAGGTCCACCAAAATGTGTCATAAAAACAATTGAAAGTGTTCTTCCTAATGAGGTTAGAAATACATGAACCAAAAGTTCCTCAAAACAAGATGGAGGTGATGTAGATAATTCAAATCCAGGTGATGTAGATGATATGGATGTTTCGTGAAGTTATCAACTAACTTTTGTTGATCTTAAAGACTATTTTATAGTATTTGAGTCAACCTCACGAGGATATAATCCCCCTGCATTTTTAAAGAGGTGGTACTCCTCTATTTTTGAATAACATGCAAGAATATAAACAATTCCTGAGAAGGACTAGACTTATTTTGAAATAAATATTCACATGTAAAGAATACATGAGAAAGGATCATGTATCTTATAGAAAGTAAATATTTACAATATGTTACATGATCATAAACCAAAAGAGTTGTAGTAAAATAAGAGGACATTTCCATCACAACATTCATCAAAGTAGAACATAATATTCAAGGAAAGGAAAAAGATAGTATGGACCGCATATCACAGAGAAATTTAAATAATCATTTCATTGAACACAAATAAGATTATGATAGACATACATTTGAAATATCATGCTTGAATCAAACTCTTGAGATAACAATAATGTTATGTCCCAAATTAGTTGCGTGGGAACCTAAAAAATAATACATTTCTTTCAATAAAAGAGTAATTTCTCGGAATACAAATAAACGATTGTGTTTGTCCTTCAAAGAGGACTAGGATGGGGCTCCCACGGACCATGACATGATAAGACCTGGAATACACAAGAAACAAAGTCAAGGATCAACCCTGGGTTTCAAAGACTACTAGGAAATGAAAGGCAATATGAAAAATTACTGTAGAAGAAAGAGAAGAAAGACGAGCATAGGGTCACTACTTGACTCATTGTGATGGAAATTCTTTTCAACCCATTACTTGCTTGTTGGTGCCTCTTTTGTAGATTGCTATTGCGTTGGAGGTTTCATAATTGTTGTAACCACTTCTTGTTGATCAGTTTTGCTGATCTTTATTAGGGATTTTCTTAGCTACTCTTCTATGTATTCCCTCATGGGGGCTATCGTGATCTCATGTTTGGTCTTTATTTCAAACAACACATTCTCCGTCTCTCTTAGGTCCATACCTAATTGGTGGAATGTGTCATCTACCTCATCATTTCTGTTGATATATTTGGTGGAATGTGTCATCTACCCTCATCATTTCATATATATATATATATATATATATATATATATATATATATATATATATCCACCTTCATACTTCTTCCTCAAGAATTGAGTTAGTGAACTCACTTGCCCATGCAACTTTTAATATATCAAGTTATTCTAGTAATTTCTCTTTAGATAAAAGTATTGTGTTCATTAATAAATTTGGGCCGTCGAGTTCCTTTGTGAGATCAACAAGTTTAAAGAAAAGGTCACCTCTTTTACTCTTCACAACATCTAGTTCATTTATCATTTCTCTTAAACTTTTTATTATTTTTAACCAACAAGAATTAATTTGTGTCATCTAGATGTTAGAAGGAATGTTTTTTTCTCTTCTGTGTATATCACTTAAACTTGAAACTTTAGCTGAAAATGTTCCCACATTGTCTTTGTAAAAATATTCATCATTTTCCAGATCATTTTGGAGATATTCTTTGAAATGTGTAATCCTTTTTGAAAATTTGGTGGAGCTATGTGCAAGATCTCATATTTCTTTGATTAAATATATTATTTTTTGTATCCCATCTTCAACATACTTTCTTATTGCTAAGAAAAAATTAGATGAACCTTTCCACTTGTTGCTTCTTTCTAGAATATACTCCAAGGTAGGTGTTGGTTGAATGGTGTTTAATGGCTCAACAAAAAAGGTCTTGGAATTAGAGTTGCATCTAATTCCTTTATTTTTTCCTTTAAAATTAAATTTTATTTTTCTATGTTACAGATAGATTCCTTCAATGATTCTTCGGTTGCTTCATGAAACTATAAAATCTTCGAAGGTGCAACCCCATGGAAATCAATATTTGATTTCCATTTCTCAGGTATTTTCTTGTATTCCATGTTTACTTTGTCAATGGTGTTTAATGGATCAACAAATAATGATCTTGTAATTAGAGTTGCCTCTAATTCCTTTATTTTTTCCTTTAAATTAAATTTTATTTTTCTACGTTACATATAGATTCGTTCAATGCTTCTTCGGTTGCTTCATAAAACTATAAAATATTTGAAGGTGCAACCCCATGGAAATCAATATCTGATTTCCATTTCTCATGTATTTTCTTGTCTTTCATGTTTACTTTTTCAATTAACAATTTGTTAGAGTTTCTATTGTAGGCCACATGGTGAATTGTCACATAGTCTTCAAATATTTATGGTTCTTGAGTGAACAGAGCTTCAAAAATTTCTTGGATTTCCAGCAGTCATTGTTCATACTAGTTGGTTTCTTTGATAATCTCATATACATCCATTGCCCGAGGACTTTCTTGAATTTAAGGTATTTCTAGTCCCATTTTCCGGGTCTCTTTTTCTTTTTGCAGAGGTATATATGACATGGGATTTTTCAAGATTTTTCTTTATTGGATCCTTGTCACCACCATCATCTAAGTTTCTGACAGGTGTTTTCCTTGTTTCCAAACCACTGCTCCTTGGTTTTGTCCTCGCCGAGGTACTTCTTTGAGACACAATAGGAGAATTGGGGCTTTTATTTGTTACTTCTCTGCCTTGTTGTTGGAAGAATTCATAAGTGATGGTTAATTCCTCCATATCATTAAGAGATTCATTTACTGAGTTCTCGAGGAGGTTTAAATTATCCCCTCCTCCTTCTTTAAACTGTTCAATATTAGTAAAATAAGAGGAATATCCCACTTGGGACATATGTCTAGTAAATAAATCATTAGGGTCAAAACCCTCAATGCATTCAACTTCATTCAGGATGAGTTGGTCAAATTAACCTACAAGTTCATCCAAATGGGAGATGTGATTTACAACAACTTATCTAACTTTCCAGGGAAATGGGATGAATTGTTTTTTCCTTTTCTCATTAAGGTAATGAACCCAGTCTTTGTATTTCCTGCATACCTTTATAAAAAAGTGTTTGTCTGATACATAGAAAGGGAGGAGGAAGGGTTTCCCATAGAAACAAAATAACCCTGTAATGCTAAAATCCTTAGTTTTTTCAAAAACTTCTTTCTATGAGAGAAAGGTGGAAGCTTCAAGTGAGAACCTTGACGTGTTAGGGTTGACGATTGATTTTTTTAACTATGAGATAAAATTGTTGTGGAATGGGTAGAAATGATATTGAGCTTTGTGCCTCCATAAGGTTGGATACCAAAATCCAGCTTGAATTTGACACTTCTTTCCCTTGGAAAGTCCTCGAAAAAATGGCAGTAGGCTATGGAGAAAATCAAATAAGATGTAATGTAGAATTTTCAGGTCTTCTTTAGACCTACCAGTTGAAATGATATTTCATTGGAATTAATGTGACCATGATCAATGAGATCATATTTATGCAGATCAAAATGGAGGATATAAATGATCTTTCTCAGCACAAAGGTTGTGGATTCCAAACCAATCATGCGAGCAAACAACCAGGAAAATCCCTTGTAGGGATACTTTAAGGAACTTACCTCAATATTAGAAGCATTGGTGTTAGTTATAGGGTCGACCAAATATTTCTCGAGGAGATCTCCTACTCCTCAGTGTTCTTTGAGGAATTCACTGGCTTCTTCACTATTAAACTACATAATGGGCATCGTAGCATTCTTGTGGAAACTGAAGGAGCTAGGGAGATAGGTTGTTGTACTTGGAGGTGAATGATTCTACTTTCTGAATCAAATTTATCTGCACACCACTGTACTAACTCTTTGACATCTATCACCTCTGTAACACAACCAACCAAGACTATGTGTAACATCCCCAACCCCAATATGGGCCATGCCACTCAAAAATTCCACCTATGATACCATTAAAATTACTAAAATTCTCTTCATATGCAGTAACTATGCAATGCAAATGACATGCAATTCATGCATAAGGATGTATATTAAAAAATACAAAATTTATATAAGCATTCACATAATAAATAACATAAAAAAAATAGATAAAATAACACTTGTATTTTAATAATTCACCAACTGCATGCAGACCTCATATTTTCATCCCAACCATAGACTCCGTTACTCATAAACTCTCAACAACAAGTCATCCCAAGCTGAGGCTAGAAAATCCACCAGGGAAAGATTCCTAAGCCAGACTAAGGTCTAGCCATCACAATAAAACTTAGGTCAAGGTACCAACTGCTACAACTATCTTACAACCTCTCATTTCCCACAACCCGTCCCATCCTAGGAAGTGTACCCTTTCTCTTCTCAACAATCCGTCAGCTATCCCATTTCCTTTCCGGGGCTTCAACAACATGTTAGACAAAAAGTCTCAGAGCTCTATAGGCGCCATTGCCCAACACATAGGGAAAATAATTCCCAATAGTTCTCTCACCTAGAGAGAATGCTCATGGGCCTGACAACCTGCTTCTTCAGAATGCATAGAGGCTTGACAATCTTCTTATTCTCCTCCACTAACCAGGTTTTACTGGTTACAATCAGTTCCAAGCTCCCAAAGTAACATACCAATGATGGATGATAGGGAGAGTATAGATGGTAAGAGTGAATGAGAGAATAATCATAGAGTGATGGTAAGAATAATGGTAAATACACTATTTCCAAAATTTATGTATGCATGTTCCCAACTTGACACTTGTCATGTTGGGAACTACCTTGTCCCCACTTGGATGATACATTTTCCCATCCTTAGGACATAGGATAAAATATCATATAATTTATACTTTAGGAAATATTAATATAATATTCCCTTGGGCTTAAGCCCCCTTGGCTTAGCCCCTCTTCCTAAACTCTTAGCTCCCTTTCCCTTCTAGTGGAGTTATATCCCCCCATACTCGTTTTGTTTGGTTGATCTGCAAAAATGATGTATTTTTATTAATAATCCAAGTGTGATTACATATTACAATGATAGGATCACTAACCTTTTAGCATCGAGGCTCTCCAGCCTAATAACCACAAAGGCACTCTGGCCCCAAAACATATATACAAAGGCACTATGATCCAAATATCCCATCTCACCAGCCTATATGTACATTTACAATTGGGGTTCATCCTAAGGGTATTACATTCCCCTCCCCCTTATTTATGCATTGTCCTTAGTGCATTATATACACATGTACAATCCAAAAATATTCAAAAATATGTGGGTACTTCTCCCACATGGAATCTTCCTGCTCCCAGGTTGCATCTTCAGGACCGTAACAAGTACACTGGACTTTTACCATCCTTATTGCTCGATCCCAGAGAAGCTTGACTTTCTAATCCAATATGCACACTGACTGAAATCAGAAGCCTCCTTCTTCCTCCACCTGAATCACATTCCAATCAGTTACATGATTAGCATTAGGTACATATGTTTTAAGCAAAGACACATGGAATACATTTTGAATGCACATGGATGTAGGTAGTGCAAGCATGTATGCAACAGGACCAATCATTTCCAATATTTCAAAGGGTCCACAATACATCACTGATGGCTTTGAACAATTTCCCAACTTCAGGAAACTTCTCTTGGCCTTCACTTTTAAGAACACATGGTCACCCACTTTAAAATCTCTAAGAGTTCTTCCCTTATCTGCATAGATTTTATTCCTGGATTGAACAACCTTTAAATTCTAGTTAATCTTCACCATCTATTATTCATTTCTCGGAGCAATTGTGGACCAACGACTGCTTTGTCTACTGGGTTGTCCCAACTCACTGGTGTATTGCACTTTCTGCCATATAATTCTTCAAATGGGATCATGTTCAAATATGTATGATACCCATTATTACAAGCAACTTAGATAAGTGTAGGTAATCCTTCCATTTTGATGGTTTATCCATCACATACATCCTTAGCATATCCACAATCACTTGATTGAACCTCTCTGTTTTCCCATATGACTTTGGATGATATGTTGTGCTAAAATTCATATTTGTCCCAAATCCTTTGAATAACCCCTTCCCAAAAATTGATGTGAAATTGGAATCTCGATAAGAAATAATTTCCTTAGGAACACCATGAAGCTTGCCAATTTCCCTCATATAAATATCTGCAATATTAGCATGAGCAGCTTCAGTAAGCTTATCCACCACCACTATGATGAAATCATGTTTCTTCACTGGATTAAAATGAACAGCTTCAATAAGCTTATCCACCACCACCATGATGGAATCATGTTGCTTCACTGTCCTGGGAAGCTTGGTGATGAAATCAATTGTTACCACTTCCCATTTCCACTCTGGAATGGGAAATGGATGTAGAAAACCAACTAGATGCCTATGCTCAGCCTTGACCTTCTAACATTCTAGACATATGGCTATATAATCAACCACCTCTTTCTTCATATCATTGATCTTAAAATACCACACGAGTTTTGATACCAATATGATTCTTAAATATCAACAAAATCTGATACTAATTCAGCCCAAAGAATCCTTAGATGCAAATTAGTTCATATGTAGATACTAAACATCCGACTAGATTTGAGAATATAAATGAAGATCGCTTGACTATTTGCAAAATATCATGTGAATGTCTTACTTGTCCGTAAACTCATAAACTGATGAATAACTTGAAATATAAATGAGATAATACAACAAAAAATAAAATAACTCAAATACACATGTAATTGACATACATCATTGCATCTTCAAAGTCCCTTTAAATAGCATGACTTTTCTTCATCATCTCAAAATTCCAAATTACATTACAATATAGGCTTACAAAAACACAATTTTGAAGACACTTAAAAAATTTGTTGCTCAAATGTAGAAACAAAGTACATCGTTGAATTTTTGGCTAAAAATCGTGAAAAATTGATATAAAATACTTGAAATTCCATCAAGGTGACCCCTGATGCTTTACAGTGTAATCTTGTACCGTTCGTACTCTCAGAACACATTACGAGACCAAATTCTGCATAAAAGTTGTGTGTCGAGATGTGTGCCCGCATTGGAATGTGTGTAAAACATTGGGGTGCATGCCCATTAAATAGGGCAGCCTCCAAGACCTCCTCCACATTTGGCTACAACTTATTTACTAATTTTAGTCGGAATCTCCGACAAATGTGGAGTTGTTGGCTTAGTGGTTAAAACCACTCACAATTATAGCGGAGGTCTAGGTTAAATTCTCCACATGGCATATAATTTGTTATATATAGTGATATGTTGGTTTTGTTGGCTATATTATATAACATATGGTTATATATGTTATAACCATATGTTATATATGATTATAACATATATCATTTAACATAAATCCCGTGTTAAGCTCCCCGGATTAAGGCTCAAGTCGTGTGGTATCAGGTAAGACCATGGGATGGGGGATAGCCCTCGCCCCCTTTTTTTCCCCAAACAAAACTTTAATACAACATAAATATAATATATGTCATATTCATGTTAAGTTCTACCTTGTGGTGCGATGGTTGTTGGAGCTTTGTTAAGACTAGGGAGGTCATGGGGTCGATTCCCTTAGACTCCATAATAATTTAACACAACATAACCAATATTGTCCAATGAGGGGCTGCTATGTGGTAGCCTCTCATTGGATATCCAATTCCATGTGTCATTACATCATTAGAGCACTTGGATTCCACTTGTCAACCTGTGATTGAACCACCTGTGTTTCCCAGTCTATTATACAATCATCCCACGTGGCACCTTGGGGTGTGGCCATGTCACTTGTACATTATTGCCACATGTCATTGTACGGACATGACACATGTCCCTTTTACCCCTTTGAATTTTGACTTTGATATGATTGACTTGAACTTTGACTGCCCATAACGTTTTCATATGATCTTTGTTTGACGCGCCATTTGCGTTGTTGGAAAGCTAACAATGAGCTCTACTTGATAATGTCATTTTCATGAAATTTTGAGACGATCAAATTTTGAGATTTTATGGATCCCCTGGGACCTTTGTGAGCATTCCAGATCCTCCTAGACCTCTGTGAGCATTCCTTATATCCTCTTGGATCACACCTCCCCACTGAAGAACTTTTGGACCTCCAAAAGTATATATATTCAACAACTTAGTGATGATAATTCACTTWTCCATCTTGTTGATTCTTTTGGAAATAAGTCTTCATCTTGGGTCTTTGATCTTAGGTACTAGATCAATGTACTTCTGTCTTCTTCTCTATATTATGGCTCTGAATTTGGCCTCTGGAATTGTAGCTAATATTATATATAGCTCCGGTTCTGGCTCATAAATTTCCCAACTACAAAAGTTATGTTTACTGAATCTATGTAATACCTGAATCATGTGTTTCAACATCCACTCCCATATCTTTCTGCTGAAGATAGTCCAGATTGGTCAATATGAACCAAGTCTAATGTTGATCTATGCCTTGCCCATTTGGACTCTATGTTCTTATATTGTTGATGTATATGTAGAAGTCCCTGAATAAATACTATGTCCATTGTTGCTTCTGAATTGATTTTTTTTTTATGTTTGTACTGGTATCATCAATACCTGCCTTGCTTTTGTTCAAGGTATACATCATAAGAACATGCCATAGTATTTAAAAATATGCTTATAGCATGCACCTTTATATGCCTCTTAAAAGAGGATTATTTAAAAATCAAGTGAGAATTCTTTCTCCTCACTTGTCTAGTATAATTCATCCTTATTTCTTGGATAACGAGAACTTGACTCATCACAACCATAATGAAGACTGAAACAACATTCCAAGTTAACCATTCCATTAAATTCACAAACTATGCCTTTCATTGTTTCAGTAGCCATCCATAATCCACTGATTAGTAATAAACTGAACAACATAATGGAATATACAGATGTGAAAGAGAGTGCACCATCAACACATATTCCCTTCTTAACAGGAACACCATCAACCAAAGGACCCACTCTGTTTTCAACCGTAGGCTGTATATCTGGATCCTGGATACTAGCATTAGCTAGCATGTGCCTTGTAGTGACAACTATTAAATTTGTCTTCATATGATGAGATCTTACAATGAAATCAATCCCATCCTTGAAAACATGATACTTATCATGTCCCCTGTAGAAAATGGCCTTCCTATCGTACAATAATGGGCTTCCCAAAACCAACCCACAAATTTCAAGTGGAACCACGTCTAACTGCACCTCATCAATGAAACTATATGTGATCGAAAATCATAACTTGCATTGCTTAGTCACCTGTACCTGAGAATTATCACAAATCCAACCCAAAGGATATAGTCTCAAATGAGGCCTAGTTTTCAATCCCAACTTCTGAACAACTTGCTTTGAAATAAGATATACTTGTGATCCACTATCAACATGTGTATCAATCTTAGTGTGCTTTGAGATAACTCGTAAAACAAATATTTTATTTTCCTTCCATTAGGGATGTCTCTATACTTTGCACAAGAAGTACGTGAACTTAAACTTTTACCTTTAATTCCCATAGATGTAACCTTGGTTTCATCCTTAGAATCTGATCCAATATCCTGCACCATGGTTATGGTCTTATTTTTACCTTTCCTAGGTTGAGCCCACTTCGACTTCAATTCTGGATGCAACTTCCTACACTTTTCCTCCTCATGCCCTTTCTTCTTACAATGAGAACATGTAGGTTTCTCTTCTTTTTTATTCTTCATTGTAGTTGTCTTCTTGAAGTTATGTGGCTTCTTCGATTGCTTCTTGAATTTATGTGGCTTCCCTGACACCTCCTCAACATGTTTTCCTTTGTTTTCTTAAAGATGTGTAGATTGTATTGATAATTCATCAAGATTAATAGGATTAAACATCATGGTGAAGATATGAGTTCATACCACAAATATACTTTAGAAGAGTCTCAGGAGTATGTAATGAAATTCCCAAAGACAACGCTTTCCTCTTAAATTTCTGTGTATAAGCTTGAACATTATGCCCTTTTCGTAATTGTCTTAAATGTTTCCAAGCAATCATTGATGTTTTCATATAAGCTAATGGATAAAATTTCTTTCTTAATGTAGTAGTAAACTCAATCCATGAATAAATTCTTTTACCATGTTGAATAAGATCAACCTGTGTCCAACCATATCAAAGTTGTGTTGCTCAGGCAAAGAGTAGCCAACTATATCTTTGAATTATCCTGAATGATTTTCTATACCCTGAAATACACTTCAATCTATTTAACCCAATTATCCAACTTCTCTGCATTCAAGTCTCCATCATAAGTAGGCAAATCATGTTAGACAACTGAGAGGTGGGGGTGAATCATTTGTTACCGTTCTTAAACAATTATGGTTCTTTTAAACTCTTTGTAGAGACACTGAATGATGATCACAATAATGCAGGGAAATAAACAATGGCACTTTCAGCATCATTCACATATATGAGAAACATAGAGACAGATATTTCCCGAGGAAACCCATGCAGGGTAAAAACCTCTTTTTCTTTATATGATAAGTAATGGTTACATTCTTTACAGTATCATACATATGAGAACCAACTCATAATGAGGCTACAACCTCAGTTTTGCAAGATGCAACTTGCTGAGAGCACCAACTCTCTATTTTCTCTAGCACCCACTAGAGGGAAGCACCAACTCCCTGGTTTCTCTAGCACCAACTCCATGGTTTTTCTAGCACCAACTAGAAGGAAGCACCAACTCCCTGTGTTCAAGCACCCACTTGAACCTTTGAGGACACAAGTCCTCCCTAGCTCCTCCCAACCACCCTGAAATATAAATATTTGCTACTGAAACT